>ML807994.1:59460-92395 GCA_009831015.1 Picea engelmannii
AATGATGAATGAGAAGAACATTGGTCAAACCTACTGGGTAGAAGCAATACACACAGCAGTCCATGTTCTTAACAAAGCCCACCTCAGACCACAAAGTGACAAGACACCTTATGAACTGTGGTTTGGGAGACCTGCTTCAATTAGACCTTGAAAGTCTTTGGGAGTAAATGCTACATAAAGAATAATGATGAGAACCTTGGCAAATATGATGACAGGTTTGATGAAGGTATCTTCTTGGGGTATGCTACAAACCATAAATGATACAGATGCTATAATAAGAGGCTGCATAAAATGGTTGACTGTATTGACGTGAAAGTCGATGAAGGAACCCCAGCAAGAGAGGTGTACAGAAATGAGTCTTCTACAAAAGACACAACTAGAGCAGAAGATGAACAGGTCCAAGAATCAGAAAACAAAGACTCTGAATAAGATGAAGACACAGACACTCAGACAGACTAAAATAGGTAGACAACATCAAATTCCTCCTCCAGAATCACTCAAAAGAATCATCCTGCAAGTCAGATAATTGGTGAAAAAGACAAAGGTGTACAAACCAGGAGAAAGCTAATAAAAAAAAATGAACAATCACATATAGCTTTCATATCCATGTTGGAACCCAAGAATTTTAATGAAGCTAGCAAAGATGAACATTGGGTTAAAGCAATGAATGACGAACTTGATCAGATTGAGAAAAACAATACGTGGGAGATGGTTCAGAGACCGGAAGGTAAAAATATCATTGGTTCCAAATGGATCTTGAAGAACAAGTTGAATGATCAGGGACAAGTTGTCAGGAACAAAGCAAGATTGGTCTGTAAAGGCTATGCTCAAATAGGAGGACTGGATTTTGATGAAACATTTGTGCCTGTAGCAAGGTTGGAAGCTATTAGAATATTTCTTGCCTATGCTTGTCATAAAAGGTTTAAAGTCTATCAAATGGATGTCAAGTCAACTTTTCTAAATGGAGATTTAGATGAAGAAGTCTATATGGAACAACCAGAGGGTTTCGAACTGTCTGATAACCTTGACTTAGTATGCAAGATGAAGAAAGCTTTATATGGATTAAAACAAGCTCCTTGTGCTTGGTATCACAGACTGGATACGTATCTCAAAGACAAAGGGTTCAAGAGAGGAATAGTTGACAACAACCTATATATCAAAACAGAGGGTGATGATTTGCTCATTGTGTTGGTCTATGTAGATGACATCATCTTCGGATGTAATAAGGATTCATTTGTAAAATGGTTTGCTTCTGCCATGGAGTCTGAGTTTGAAATGTCTATGATAGGTGAACTGTCATTTTTTCTTGGTCTGCAAATTACTCAGAGGGCTGAAGGGATGTTCATTTCTCAAGAAAAATATCTAAGAGAAATGTTGAAAAGGTTTCAAATGGAAGATTCTAAACCTGTGGGCACACCTATGGTAACTGGATGCAAATTAAGCAAGGATGATGACTCACCTAATGCTGATCAAAGTTCATATAGGTCAATGATAGGCAACCTGCTGTACATCACAATATCTCGCCTAGACATAATGCATGCTGTTGGAATGGTAGGAAGATATTAGTCTGCACCTAAACAGAGTCATTTGCAAGCTGTCAAAAGAATATTCAGGTATTTCAAAGAAACAATGACTTATGGTCTGTGGTATCCTAGAAATTAGAATTTTCAGTTAATTGCCTATTCATATGCAGATTGGGCAAACTGTGTTGATGAGAGAAAAAGCACCAGTGGAGGAGCATTCTTCCTGGGTGACTCATTAGTAGCATGGCTTAGTAAAAAGTAAGGTTCCATTTCCTTATCGACTACAGAGGCAAAGTACATTGCTGCTGCTACCTGTTGCACTCAGGTATTATGGATGATTCAAACACTTATAGACTTGGAGGTAAAATATGTAACATCGATCCCAATTCATTGTGATAACACTAGTGCCATTAGTGTGTCTAAGAATCCTGTACTCCACTCCAAGATCAAGCATATTCCCATAAAATACCATTTTCTGATAGAGCAGGTCACCAATTAGGTTGTTCAAGTCCATTATATTTCAACCACAAAACAAATTGTAGACATATTTACTAAACCCCTAGCCAAGACACCATTTGAATATCTTCGACAGAAGCTGGGCGTCATCTCGTCTCACACCTAAGAGAGTCCATCCTGTTAGGGGGAATTGTGTATTGATTGAATATCTGATACCTCCTAAAAATATTGCAACAGCTCAGGGGGAGCATGTTTTTTTTTCTTTTTCTTTGACATTGATGTCAAAGGGGGAGAAAATAAGTGGTCCGGACCTGATGATACAGTTGGAGGTCCAAATAGATTAGTGCAGTCGTTCAAAGTTGCCGTCAATGCCAAAGGGGGATATTGTTGGCATGTTTACATGCATGTATGCTTGTCATTGATGGCAAGATCAGAGTATGCATCGATGGAAAAACATGAAAAAAGTAAGCTCAGGAGGAATTAACGCAGAGTCGAACGCAGTGCGAAGTTGTGCTTGTTCATTTGATGGAAAACAACCAGGCAAGGAAGATAGCAGCACAACGATGATCGAATGGCAAGATCGAAGTGTTGGCATAAACTTCATTTCAGAGTTTCGAATACTGGGAAATTGAGAAGTCAAGAATTGAGACTCTTCAACACAGGAGTCCTGGAGTTGCGAAATCTGGAATCTTGAAATCCCGAAAGAAGCACATCAACAAAGAATTTCACATACCGGGCATAAACTTCATTTCAGAGTTTCGGATACCGGGAAATTGAGAAGTCAAGAATTGAGACTCTTCAACACAGGGGTCTTAGAGTTGCGAAATTCGGAATCCCGAAATCTCGAAAGAAGCACATAAACGAAGAGTTTTGCAGACCGGGAAATAACTTCATTTCAGAGTTTCGGGTACCGGGAGTTGGAAGAGTCAAGACTCTTCATCATCAGGAGTCTCGAAATCGCGAAATGCGAAACGTTGAAATCACGGAAGAAGGACGATGATTTCAGATACCGGGAGTTGGGGATGTCAAGAACTCCTACTACAGGACTCCCGAAGTCATGAAACCTGAAATCACGATATGCAAAATCGCGAAGTAATCTGGGCCGACAGTTCCAGGAAGTGAATGTGGCAGACCACATCAGAAAGGACAGGTGGAAGACCATGACACATGGCATGATCAAACATCGACAAGTGTCAAGTTGATTTCGCATTTCAGGCCACTGGAATTCACATTTTTGAGTGACACGTGGCAGCCACTCGGGTCACGACATGTCATAGATTGACGCAAGACTGACCTCACTCTGGGAGTTTTTGCTTCGGGAGTTTTATCACTATCACTCCCCCAAAGTCCCGAAGAATGAAGTCTCGGGGCAGAGAATAACCATCGAATCATTGAGGGTGTGGACCATTGATCCGACTCCATTTTGGAGCTTCAGATACCGGGAGTTGGAAGAGTCAAGTGACGGGACTCTTCATCGCAAGAATTGCGAAAGGCCAAAATGCGAATTGCCGAAATGATCGGAGCTAGTGCAACCAAGCTCCATTTCGGAGCTTCGGATACCGAGATTTCGGTTACCGGGAGATGGAGATGTCACAGACTCACATCATCAGGAGTCTCGAAGTGCCGAAATGCGAAAGCCCGAAACAAGCGCATCGCTTGGAGTGTTGGATACCGGGATTTCAGTTACCAGGAAATGGAGATGTCAGAGACTCACATCATCAGGAGTCCCGAAGTGCCAAAATGCAAAAACTTGAAACATGCGCATCGCTTGGAGTACTGGATACTGAGATTTCGAATACTGGGAGATGGAAATGACAAAGAATCTCATCATAAGGAGTCCTGAAGTCGCGAAACCCGAAGTCAAGAAATGATAAAGACTCCATATCGGAGTTTCAGATACCGGGAGTAGGAGGAGTCAAGAGTAAAGACTCTTCATCAGAGGAGTCCCAAAATCGCGAAATGTCACAGACAAGCTCCATTTCGGGGTTCGCGACCTAGAGTGTCGAGACACTTGATCACACGAATGCTGAATTGCCGAAATGCCGAAACGACGAAATGAATGTAAGATTCAATGAATTCAAATCAATAGTGCAGATGAGTTTGAATAAGATCGGAGGGGTACTGTTGCACTTCACAGTGTAACTGCTAGAAACAAATGATGGTTTTTTCCAGAGGATGAGCTCTTCTATGACAGAGAAGACGAAGAGTCTCAACTGCCAGAGAAGCTGAGGAATCTCGACATAACACCCAGTGATGATGGATGCGTGAGAAAAACGATGAGAGAAGTTGAAGAGTTGCCATGATGATCAGGCAGAGCACTCGAGATGGAGGAAGCATGCAGAAGCATGGTGAGATAGCATGCACAAGGAGGACAAAGACTATAAGTATGCATAACAAAGAAGAGATGAGGGTTGTTGTTGTTATGAGGGATTGAGGTGTGAAGAAGGGGGAGAGCTCAGCAGCATAAATGCACAAAAGGGGAATGGTGCATTGAAGAGACATGGCACAGAGAGCATACATGGAAAAAGAACAGAAAGCCCAAGGAGTGTGCAGAAGACACCAATGCAGACAGAGCAACGCAGTGTAGCAGAACAATGATGAGACTGGTAAGCCATTGAAGAAATTTATATCACTGTAATAAGTCATAATAGAAAAGATTTATATTTCAGGGTGGTAGAGAGGTGCTAGGGAGGACTGGTGTCCTCAGAGGTTCAAGTGGGTGCTTGAACACAGGGAGTTGGTGCTTCCTTCTAGTTGGTGCTAGAGAAACCAGGGAGTTGGTGCTTCCTTCTAGTTGGTGCTAGAGAAACTAGAGAGTTGGTGCTCTCAGCATGTAGCAACTTGCAAAATAGAGGTTGCAGCCTCATTATGAGTTGGTGCTCATATGTATGATAATGTAAAGAGTGTAAAGATTACTTATCATATAAATAAGAAGAGGTTTTTACCCTCTATGGGTTTCTTCAGGAAATATCTGTCTTTGTGTATCTCATATGTGTGACTGACGCTGAATGTGCTATTACTTATGTCCCTGCATTGTTGTGATTGTCATTGAGTACATTGTAAATAGTTTAAAATAAGCATAATTGTTTAAGCATGGTAACAAATGATTCACCCCCCCTCTCAGTTGTCCAGCATCATAGGCATTCTGACCCAAAACATGTATGATGATCTTCAGAATTTATATTTTTGGAAGCAGTTCCAACCAACAAGCTATCCTTCTCTCTTAGCCTCGCACAACTCAAAGAAATGAACCCCTTTCTTTGCCATGCAGTCCCTTAGGCTGTTCCACTTCTCCCCAGCTTCAGTGAACTTGTCCAGAAAGTTTCAGAGTTGTGGGTTCCAGAAATCCAAATGTAGCAAGTCCATTGGACTTTCTTTCTTTCATGCCTTTGTCATTTTGTTTCTCCAACATCACCTTATTTTCTCTCATAGTCTGGTACTTTTCTAGATCTTCAACATTCATCGTTTTCCTACAATATTTCAAATTAGCAAGCATGTCAGTTCAAAATTTGTGCATAAAATTCTTATTCTTTCTCATATTGTAAGAGTAAATTTTCATAATCCAATACAATACTTATCTGTGCGGTTCATGGATCTGCATCCATATGGTTGTCTCGTTAACTTGGCTCACTGTTTTCCTTGACGTACCCATTGTGTACATGACCCCAATCAAGAGCTATCAAAGTCTCCTCTTCGTTGTGGTCACTCACTTTCCAGGCCCAGGCTCAGGCATCCCCTTTTTTGCTATGCAGTCCCTCAGGAGATCCATCTTACCTGACCAAGGTTCTCTTGCACAAGAATTTTTCTAGGGACACATGGTTCTCATGTCACAACAATATCCTTTTCCATGCTTTCCAACTTGCATATCCAACATCTCATCTATATTATACACATACAGTCATCATGAGATATCATTATAACCATTTCAAACATAAATGTCAAATCTGTTTTATACAGGAAAATAAAATTTTCCAAGCATGATCTTTTTGCTCATAATGGTTGTCTCTGCAGCTGTAGATATCCATCTTCCTTATGGGCTTACATCCCTGCCATATCCAAGACCATTATACCTGCAATTTCTTTAATTTACATTCGGCCAAAACAATTCGTCAGTAATTATCAAATCATAATTCCCAAAACTATTTTATATAGGAAAAATAAAACTTCTAGACATGAGCTTTTGCTCATAGCAATTTGACTCTTGCAATAATAGGCATTGGTCTTCTTTATGGGCTTACAAAACTGCCATATCCTAGACCCCTTTCCTCCTACAATTTCAACATTCCTCAGCCAAACAAATTGTCAATATCTCATGTACAAGATATATATTTTCATGGCAATGATTCAAATTTTTTTTACAAAGTGCTCTCAAAATTGTTTACAACTATAATTCAATTACTTCTATTAATCCAACTATCAGTTGGAATGAACTCATCATTACATACACATGTATTATCAGTCACGCAGACTTTTCATAATACAACAATTAACAAGATAACAATCAATGTGCCAATACCCATGGTCACATCTACACAATGCATCCATGCATTGACTACATAATACCACATAACTATGTCATGTATTCCACCATGATGAGTTGGAAGGTCTGGCCAACGATTCAATACATCATCCACACACTTCCTAGTGCTTGCCTAACTATTTGGTTACCTTCCTTTTCCACCCAAACACAACACCAATAATATAATCCTTAAGTACTCTTCAGTGTTGGCAAAGAGGTTGCAATCCAAACATCAGATATACAATAGATTATCGAGCATTCACATAGCGCTATAGCCCTTCCATATCCAACCATATTATGGTCTCACACATGACTAGCTCTATGGATATTCATTTTTATATAAGGAGTATGTCTCCTGAATTACCTGGTTATGATCCCATAACCAATCATAACATAATATGAAATTGACATTTTATCTAAGTGCATTCTAGCATCAACAACACTTACACACTCTGGGCCTTCGACCATTGCATATCAATTTAAATACTGAAAATTAACTGAGGGAATCCTTACCTCTATCCCCTTCAACATGTATGCATCAACGGAAACTAAAGGCATACCTGCCTGATTGTTACCAACCTCCTTGTTGTTGTCTGACCAACTGATATTTGTAGAAGCTCACAGACTTCCCCCTTCATCATTTTGATCACCATTCCTGCCATCCTCATGGGTCTTCACCTCGATGGAAATTATAAGCAACAACAACATCCACATATTTAACCCTGTTGTATCATTTTTCTTGAATACATAATCCATCCTTAGTCATACTCAAACATTATTTCATAATAACAGACTATTCTAAGTTCGCCATCATGTTATATGCATATCCAAGCATGTACATATGCAAAATTACACATCTATATGCACCAAGCATTTACTGTTAGCATGCCTACTAATGCATATGCAATTTAATATGCAATTTAACTTCATTGTATGCTTCATGCACTCTAGTGCATTTATGTTTCAATTCACTTATTTATTTATCTATTTCTATTGTAGTTGGTTGTTCTTGAATTCCTTTATATCCTTGATGCCTTGCGTTCTCCCATTCTTCTCATCTGCACTATGGTTCCCTGGGTCTGAACACTTTTCCAACCATGTTCCACCTGACCATTCTTTCCCACTTAGTACCATTCCCCAATGGAAATCCATTTTCATTAAGTTCCACTTTTGAAGTGAGAGATCATTCCAATTCCTCTGCATTGGCATCTTGCTTCCACTGTGAACTCTGATTTAAGCTTTTAGACAGTAGATAAGTCATATCTAACAAATCCGTCCCTGGAACTCCTATGCTTGACACATAGAGATTATTCACACACCACCTCTTAAGCTCTTTGTTTCCTTCCACATCAAGCTTGCAACTGCCTACACATCTCTACCTTCAAGGCTATGGAGCCTTACTTTTCCTTTATATGCCCATTAATGACATTATTCACCTGCTAGTTTCATGTCCCATGTGAGGATTCTTTCTTTTGTAGTACCTCGTCCAACTTTTGTAAGCAAAGTCATGCCTCCATGACCCTAACATCTGATCCTATTATTGAATTGATCTGGTTATACCTATAATCCTGATAAACTCGCAAGCAACCATCTTGTTAGAGTTATACATATCATACAAAAATTGTCAATTAAATTTATAGGTACCTTTTCATTTAAGTGATAATATTATTCTTTAATTAATATCATTTTCCCTTTTTATATGAATTAAACCTTTTTTAATCATGACTGTGTGTCGGTTCTTTTGTCTTCATGAGTTGATCACATACATGGATCGATTCATTATATCATACTCATGCTTCTGTTGTGTTCTCAGTTCACAAACAGATCATATTTTGACCCTTTATCAATTCCCTGTATTATTCTAGTGTTAACTCTCTATCGAATTAAATCTTTATGAGGCGCTTCCTTCAAATCTTTTACATATGACCATATGGGAAAAACCATGGGCTTATTGATTTGAGTGTTGCATCTTCTTTTACCTTTGTTTCTTAATGCAGACCCCCTTCTCCTAAGGTTGCGCGACCTCCCAGTCAAGGGTCTTCAATCCCAAGCCGAATTGGCTCTCGGAAACCTTGATGGTTTCATTCTGTATCTAAACACATGCACTTTCGGCTTTCAGGCGCAGGTTTGATGGCCCCCATGACCTTCTCCTTCGCCCTTGCAAAAAAACTCAGAGTTAGCTCTAGCTCCTTTTTCTCTTGGCCCCTCCTTAGATGTGACCTTAGGCGACGACGTCATGCAGATGCATGATTGTGGCCATGCTCAAAGGTGGTTTGAAACCAAACTACTTTTCACCCTGCAATTCACCTCAAGACACCACATGTCCTTTTTCCAAAACCGTGGTCTCGATTGTGGCCCACCCTCGACTTCGTAAAGCTTGAGCACCTCACATCCTTGCAATGCGAGGTGACCGTTGAACTCACGATCTTGATAGTGCTTCTAAACAGATGACCGAGATCTACCTCTTGGGAACCAACAGTTCAAGTTTACCTCTCCTAGATCGACGGTTGTGGTTATTTCAGAATTTCGGACTTCAAAATTCTCAAATCTCAAACTTTACTTCCCTCGAGATACACGAGATTCTGCCACACATCCTTTTGAATCAGACGGTCGGGAATTACTTCGGATGATCCAACGATCGACGTTTACTTCAAGTCCTTACCTAGAATCCACAGCTTCATGCCACCTGTTCTCCTGATCTGAAGGTTCAGGTCTATTTTGGACGATCCGAAAATCGATGTTTACTTCAGGTCCTTACCCAAAATCCACAACTTCATGCCACATGTTCTCCTGATCTGATGGTTCAGGTCTACTTTAGATGACCTGACAATCGACCTTTACTTCGGGTCTCCGACTCTCTGGGCTTTGAGAGTTTCAACTCTCAACTGAAAACTCTCGTAGTAATTTCTTTGGAGTCCACGATCCGTCGCCACATAGCGAAATACTGTAAGCAGACACCTGGTCCAATCAGGTGGGTGACATGTGTCACGTCCTATATAACATTTCAATAATTCCCATGCTCAAAAATTCCTGACACATGGCGCACATCCCATGTGTCCATGTCATCCTCGTTGACGTCTACAAGCCACGTTACTTCAGAAATTATGGGGTCCACATCACCTCCTGGTGATGTCATCGTGCCCCACCACTTCCGCTCTTTAGGCTTCGGGACTTCGAGAGTTTCCACACTAGCACACTTCCAATTCTCCCAAAATCTAATTTCCTGAACCAGCCAAACTGCTGCCATGTGTCTCCCTTATCGGACGACCCATATTAACCCCAAACTTCGAGACTTTGGAAGTTACCGCTGCAAGGATCGACAATTTCAATTCCTTCGGGCCTTTGGACTTCAGAAAACTCAAACTTCAACTTTTTTTCGATTTTTTTTTATTCGAAGCTCGCGATCTATTGACACTTGTTTCCCACGGATCAACGACTACGATTTATTCGGGTCTTTGTACTTCTAAGAACTCAACTCTCAACCTTCACTTTTCCTCGAAGTGTGGGGATTTCTACCGCGTGTGCTCCTGGATTGGATGGCTGCAATTCACTTCGGATATCCGGGGTCCGAAAATCTCAATTCTCAACTTCTCCTTGCTCGCCTTTTCCCGGAGTGATTTCACCCAGGGCACATGATCGATTTACGCATGTCCTCCTACATATCGATGGTCCCCGACTACTTCTTCTCTTTGGAGGTTCGTCGCTCGAGTACTAACATGTCACATCACTGGATGCCTTTTAATTTGTGGGGGCACACATCGACGGTTTGGAGTAACTCGCTTTTCACCCCGTAATTCTCCTGATGCTGACACGTAACCCTTTGGTGAAATCGTGGTTTGGATTGCGGGACTGCCTTGGGAAATTATCTCCCGTGCAACTTGGTTCCCTACAATGCATCTTGTTTGTTGATCTCTCTCTCCCATGGGATCCGACGATTGGGACCTTAACCCTTGCTTCCTTTACATCGGACGACCCCTATTCACCTGTCCTCCAATCCAACGTTCCCGGATCTCTCCTCATCCTACAGTGACGATCACTCCCGAATTCGAAGGGGGACGTTCACGATCCTTCGAACCCCTTACATCTGGTCTCTGAAAATCTAACTCCTGCGTATATTCTGCAATGCCATTCCTCCTGAGCTTTTCAACTTCACGGTCAAAATTTGATCTCAACCATGAGACTCTAACCAACAGACCCGACCCATACTAGCCCGATGTTTTAACCAGAAGCTCTAATACCAATCTGTAACATACCCGACTACCCAGAGGCTGGGCTACGCCACTTAAACAGGCTACAACACACCCAACCACCCGTAGGCTAGGCATGTTGCAGTCCCAAGACTCAATTCTCTGACCTCTAATTTGAAAACAAAGGACTTCTCAACAATGTTAGAAGCATGCGCACCACATGCATAAGACAAGATCCATGTCAGAACATAAAAGATATAAACAACATGCCATGCACAACAAATAACCAGCAGACATGCACATTAGAATACATATCTCAAAGATAATTAAATACAAAACATAATACATTAAATAAAAAACACAGAGATCACTTATTTTTGCAAGTAAACGTTCACCAACTAGCTACAGACCAAGGACATTCCTCCCAACCATAGACGTTGTTGTTCATTTACTCTCAACAGCAGGTCACCCCCGAGCCAGGGCTATGAATCCACAAGGACGGGTCCTAGGCCAAGTCTAAATACATAGTAGTTGGCTAAGCATCTCTCAGGTTTCCCAACCTCACAACAATCCTAATTTCCAGCTCTCTTTCCCCCTCAGCCTGCACAACCCCAAGAAATGAACTCCTTTCTCTGCCATGCAGTCCCTGAGGTTGTTCCATTTCTCTCCAGGGCTCCAGTGCTACTATTCAGGAAATCTCCCTATTGGAAATTCCAAGGACTCTCAACTGTAGACAGTTCCATCGGAATTGCTGTCAAGTTCATGCACACAGGCATCCATTCCCTATGGGAATGATCAATAAATCATTACAACTATTCAACGATGGCTCTCCTCTTTCTTCCATTCGTTTCCATGCTCAACCCAAGAGCACACGAACTAGAAGTAGTGAGTGAAGAGGAAGAAGAACGAGTGAACTAGTGAGAAGAGGATGAACCAAGGGAAGAACGACCCCAAAACAGCCCCCAAGGGATGTTTAAATAATTACATGAAGACAAGAGCCACATGGCCTCCCTCCCAAGAAGCTCATGTAAGCCCCTCTTGTCCATAAAATCAATTATGGGTAAATAAAATAATAATAACAAGACTTAGCCCTCAAGCCCCCTCTCTCATGGAATCATATCCCCCTATCTCTTTTGTCCTTGTCAATCTTGCAACCAATGATGTATTTGATTAATGTATAGGAAGTGTTACATTTCCTAGGCACTCTGGCCCCTTTCAACTTTACCGACTCACCACCCTAAGTCATATTTACATAATACATTATAGTTTATAAGGGTTAGAATCAGGATGTTACAACAAGGTAAGTGTAAATGCATATATGGTGGGAGGATGTTGTGGAGGAAGTCATAATACACATTCATTGTTAAGTCGGTGTTAGATCCACAATAGTTGGGATTTCTAATGGAGGTTGGGAAATGCTCCAACACAAATCTCGATGACTAGCCTAAATGAGACATGTCGCAAGAACAATAGTGATATATAAATAGAAACTTTTAAGAACTTTAATTTTAGGAGGAAATTGAGTGTCCTTGTTATGTCTAGGCACATTTTTCAAAGGAAATTGATGGTCATTGTTATGTATGGGCATATTTTCGTGGGTTGTCATTACAACTTAAAAATAGTCTAGAAACCACCAGTTCATATGAGATCAATAGTCCAAATTGCATGAGAGGATTATCACATCAAAAGTTTTCTAACAACGATGGCTCATTGAATTTCCTTTGTGTGTCCTTTGAGAGATCAAAAAATATGCATGGCCTCATCCATCCATATGAATAGTAAGTAGAGTTTCTTGAGCTATGTTACACATGTGGGGTTGCATGAGGCACTTGAACAATAAAAGTGTCGTACTCTAAAGTCATTTTTCAATGTAATTAGAAATTACATATCAAGTTTATGGTATGAAGGGAATGCAATATATATTATAACTCAAAACAAAGCACATATACTAAACAAATTGGGAGTTTGATGGCCTTAGTTCATGTTTCAGAGACTAATATTGAAGTTGAAAAAACAAAGTGAAAGATGGGTTCGTAAACTGCTCTTTAGTGATTATCAATGTCTACGGTATTCATGGACATCTCCTCTAGTTTCTTGCTCTACATCTTCCATGCCTCCTTTAGTACATTTGGAATGTCCAACATTGAATGCCTATCAATTTTGTAAGGTTGAGTAAAGCTCTCTCTTGATGTTGTCATTTTGGTTTGTCATTAGGTTTCTTCCATTGCGAGAAATATTTGATTTGACTCTCTTCAAGTCTATATGATATGCCCTTTGTTCAAGTTTTAGAGATTGATATTGGAGTTGAAAAAACAAAGTGAAATATGGGCTCCTAAACCACCTTTTAGTGATGATCAATGTTTGTGGCATTCATGGACATCTCCTCTAGTTTCTTGCGATACATCTTCCATGCCTCCTTGAGTACATTTAGAACATTCACCATTGAAGGCCTATTGGTTTTGTAAGGCTAAGTAAATCTCTCTCTCAATGTTGTCATTTGGTATTTTTCATCAGGTTTCTTCTAGTGCAAGAAATATTCTGCCCAGTTCTCTTCAAGCCTATATAATGGGCCATTGCAACACCTATTTTTTTTAGCAATTCATGGTGAGTCTAATACCAAATAATGAACATGTTGGGGATTTCAATGAATCACGCTTTTGGTTAGTTATTAACATCAATAGAGAACGTTTCAACCTTATGGTGCCTAACCATGTTTGTGTTTTCAATTTTCCATCAAAGGCTTCTGACATTGCTAACAAAGGCCCAACTGTTGCCTCTACAAAAAAGGCCCTAGTAGAAGAGCCTTTGGAAAATCACTATAAAAACATAAAATATGTCAATACTGTCATTCAACACTTGGTTAAAAAAATCTATGGTGGAATATGTGGCATGTATTGGGATTTTTCCCTATGACCTTGGGTCATGTCAGAACAAAACATGTATGTATTCAAAAGACAAACCGTACCCTCACACATACAAACTTGTAATAAAATAACCACTTTTGGAAGAGAGAAGATAAGAGGTCACACCTTGTATCCTATCATTTGATGTCATTCCTCACTCTCTATCTTTGATTCATTCCTAATCTTTTCTGGTATCAACTTACAAAAGGAGATCAAGTCTATGCTGCCACCGAGTAGTTATTAAAACAAGTCATACATGTAATAATTTTTTTTAGATAAAACAAGTAAGAATATACAAATAGATTGAACAATATTACACAAATATGGAAGGAGAGACAACTCTTTTATTGAAAATAGTATGAGTAGGTAGTTACAACCTGACTCTAACTGTTGACATTGCCTCAAAGCCAACTGCCCAGGTTCCTTCACTGGTCCTTCAAGCATCAACTATGTAGGATGACTCTTCCTCTGATGACCTAAAAGTGATAGGAACACACCCTATGGCCATATATAGGGGAGAAAGGAATGATGGAAAATGAGTTTCCAAAACAAGGATGCTACTCAGAGGATCAAGGAATGACGGAAGCTTGCAAAACTGTGAGCATAATTGTGCACCAAGGATGTCCTCTTCACCCATGACCTCATAGGTGCTTTTATACTATCCCCAAAAGGTTGAGGTGGTTGAATTCCATTGTGTATGGGCCAAGGGAAGTTTGGGAACGAGCTCAACTGAAAAACCCGCCCGAAAACTAGCAAGGCACGAACATCCGTGGTTTGCACATGGGTGACTTGTGAATGGAAACAAAAAAGTTGTTTTTAGGTGATTTTGATGAAGGAGGATGGGATTTAAGTTTGCAAGCTAGGAAAAAGGACTAAGCCATCTCACAAATGTGATTGATGTGGAAACTTGTGGTATAACAGATGCCCCCTAATGTGTGAGGTCAGAAGGGATATATGGAAACAATTAAGTGAACAATTAAGTGAGGCAAACAATAGATCATAGCCACAAATGGATGCATAGTGGAGCCATGTCTCAGAATAAAAACAAAGGATATATGGAAACAATTAAGTGAACAAACCGATCCTCTGCAAGTACCAATGTCTATAGGGTGGTACACTCAATATATTTCGGGTAGGAGCACAAAGATGTGATGCTCGTACTTCACCCGAAGTCTTCAAAATGATTCGACGTGGTACGAGTCTACACTGTGTGAATATATGTGTTTGGGTCAAACACAGTGAGACACAGTTTGATTACCGGTCATTGATGTATACTGTTAACAAATGCGAGAGGACCCATCGATGATGATAATGGGCATCAAGGTACCATCGTACAATATAACAAGTGTGAATAAATGAACTGGTGTTGAACACCTGATAGAATATATCGATCAAGGGACATTGATGTATTCCCACTGTCAATAGCGAGGGAACCTGCGATTGATAACTATAAGCCCCAAGGAACCACAAATAACTCTATATCCCTATCCCAGAGTAAGATGTGTTGAAGTTGATAGAAAGAGATCCACTGGAAGGAAGGCATTAAGGCATCCTCCATCATCTAGCACAAGGGGTAGCAGGAGGCCAAAGATTTGGAAGGACTCGGACAAACATATTGTAAGGACCACACCAAGATATGACTTCGGCATGCACCAGATGGAATAGCACACAACAAATACTCTTTGAATAGTAGCAAATGATAAAGATTACCGACAAAGACGAGGAATCCACCAATGTGGTCAAATGGAAACCAAGGTACCACACAAATCCTTATGTGTGATGATTGTTGTTGACATCGAACACAAGGGAAACCACTCAGTCAATGACTAATGATGGTTTGTCATCTGCTGAGCGCAAAGTCACCTATCAACAATGGAAATAGGTCGAGGGTGCAACTCTAGGTCATACTGTTGGAGCAATGTGTCAATGTCGATAAGAGCAGACCCACCAACAAGCAATCAATGGGGACCTACTATACTAGCACGAGTGAGATACAAAGATACTTGTGATGATTGTTGATGTTGAAGGACTAAAGAGTCCCCAACATCAATATCTCGACCTCCTGTAGGGCTAGGAGGGAAGAGACGAGAATGTCACCATGGGTTTAGAGCCCCAACAAGAAAACACATTAGACTCTAAGCTAAATCTCCTCTAACCTAAAGTCCAAGTATGAATTCCCTTTTGCTTTGTATTTTTTATAATATTTAATTTTAGGCGTTTTATAATTTATGATTTTTATGCTTGTGTATGAGTTCATAAAGTTGAAATAACAAAGTTAAATAAGAACTTAAAAGAAATTAAAGAACTAAAGAAAATATGTACAAGAAAAACTCTAACTTAATAATATTTTTGTATTTATTTTGTAAGAAAGTAAACTAAGACAAACTAATGAAGAGTTAAAATATGTTAGTGTGAAACAATTAAAAGAAAGACACATTAAATAAGAAATTAGTTTAAAGACTATCAAAATAAATTATAGTAACACCATAGTGATGTAATATTTTTTAATTTTTCTTTAAAAGTTAAAATGTAATAAATAATAAGAGAAATAAAACAATAAAGTAAGTAAAGAAAATAAACAAAAGTTTGTACATATTAAAACTAGCTAATAAAAATAAAATGAAAGAAACTTATATACACAATTTTACAAAAGTAATAAATTCGTTAGTTTGTTTTATTTTATTTTTAAAATTTTTAAGTGTTGTATTAAGAAAAAGATGAAGAAAATTGAGATTTAAAAAAAAATAAATAAAGAAACAATTTCAGAGTTTAAATGATTTTGATCTTTATTTAAAAATGTTCCCCATACAATTCTTGAACTTTTGGAATTTACAAGTCTTTGCGTAGACTTAGGCCAGGTATTTAGCCTTTAGCCATTCTAGAACAAAGTTACAATAGAATGACCAAGAACGAAAGAAGAAGAAAGCATAGTCAAAATGGAATGGAGCAATGGTGGTGATAACACAAGGTGAGAGCCTGCATATCAGGAACTGATTAGTGCTAAATAAAATCAAGCCTAAATACAATAAAATGACAAGTAAACCATTCACCTTATGAGAACCAACAAAGCTCATCCCCACTTCATCCCTTTGCTGCTTCACAAGACTCCCTGCTGCCAACAATTCCGTCAATCCCTGTTGAAAGTATAGAGGATGAATGATAATTTAAAGAAGAAAACCTCACTACACTCCAAACATACCTCTCTCAAAGTTTTTCCTCTTTAAAATGTTGGTTGTATGCTTATTTTATAATTGTTTGATGAACAATTTCAACCGTTAGGGAAGTTATAGAACTGAAACGCCACCAAACTAAAACCGTCTGGGATTTTTTTTATAAGATTGTTCAGAAAACCCATTATACACTTGTGGATTTTTTGTCGAAGGTTGTTAATAACATGAATCTCAATATTGTGTATTAACCTAGTAAGAGAACAACAATAGTGCACCTTTGGTCTGCTCGTTCTAGTTACATACTCCCGAGATTATCAACACATTTTGGCTAAGCGTGCCACCAATGTCAGCAGTCCAGTATAATTCCCGTGCATTCTCATTATCAACGAGTAAATATTATGATAAATATGATTTTAATTTTTGTAAATTTATCGATTACGTTATAATTTAATTCGTTGAGGAGGAGCTGGCCTTGGGACCAAGAATTATCTTCTGTGAGGATTCTGTATTTTCTTGTTTTGAGTCATACGATCATATAAAGAAGTAAATCCATGTTCTTCAAGGTTGCTTCCTTATGTCTTTCCCATGAAGCTCTTTCACATGTTTCTGTCTCGTATATGTCATCTATTTGTTTGTCTTAGCCTCCAACCAAGCAACAACCTTCATTATCTCTCTTCCTCCTCCCCGTACATCATGTGACTAAAACTATAATCACATGATTTACAGTCATGTCTCTTATGTAGATAATAGGAGTAAGGATATATCTCTAAGACCTAGATAAATGGATTCAATCCTTCCACACGATTTTGAAAAGGAGTGCCTCTTTTACAAGGACTTGATGCCGAAGCTTTTCTTGCTAGTATCTTTGAGAAAAATATTATATACAACAGGGTCCATCACTCCAGGTAATGCATGCATAACTGTGAGAGTTATCATATCTCGTGTTCCAGTAGTGAGTTTTTTTTTTTATCTACCTTACTCTGGAAACCAACAATATATATTAGATCGATGCTAGTTTTGACAATCAAGCGTTCATTATGAAGTAATCTAAGCACTTCTCCTTTAACTTGATCAACACCCAGAAGAGATCATCTTTGGTTTTGTCAAAGTCTTTCTTGGCAGTCCTCAAATATTGAAGCATGTGATTAGACTCACTTTTAGCATAACTCGTATTAGACTTACTATACACTTGCGCAACATTAAACCCGCTAAAATTGTTCAATTCCATTACTTTACTAAAGCTTGGCATAGGTGATAATGGCTAGAATGAAGATTGTGTACTTGCTCTCCCAAAAGAAACCAAAACGATAATAATCACCTTTATATGTGAGAAAATATTTCTTCCTTACATCACTTAGAGATAAGATATGGCCATTCTAAGGAAAGAAAAAAAAACAACCTCTTGTTTTGACTCGAAAATAAAGGTAATTTACATTGTAATAGAATCTTTGTATCACTATGACGCTTAATAATAGGAATGCCATAAGGAGAACGTCTTTGATGACTCCTATTCATTATGCAACGATAACGAACTAATAACCAACATGAGTTCCCAAGCCTTCACTTTTGGATGAGTGTAGACCATTCTGTAAAGGATCTAAACGAGTAACCAATAAATAATTTGTGTGCACTAAAAAATTCCTTATCCTTATATAACATATGTGCCATCGATAACCTTCATGCTTTTAACATTTCAAATAAAATATGGTGTATTTAATATTGTTAATTTTTGTACACTCAAAAATTCCTTATCCTTATATAGCATATAACATATATGTAATCAATAACCTTCCTGCTTTCAACCTTTCATATAAAATATGGTGTATTTACTATTGTTTTGTTGAAAACAATATAAAACCCACTTCAAAATCTATAAAGCACATCACCATTTCTCTCTATAATCTTATATCATATAAAGCTAAATTATTTTGGCCTTGGGTTATAATCTTATGATGGCAAAAGAAGAAACGTGATATAAACTCAAAGTCATAATTAATTTATGGGAGAGTAAGTGAGTGAGTGAGATATCTTATGAAAAGTGGTTATGTAAACATAAGGAAGTATTGCGTTTGGTTATATGATATAACATTTTGATAATTGGTTCATTTTTCCTTTTTATTGAAAAGTCATACATGATAAAGGGATGCATAGGATAACATATGGTGATGGGTAAGGTTTTAAGATTTTTTGGTGTCGAAATGCCAATTATAAATGCAAAATATGATAGTGTTAATGAGATGAGGAAAGAGGAAAGAGCCATGTTTAAGAGGTATGGCAATTTCTCCAAGTATTGAGGCAAATTTAATGAGAGTGCGCGGAATTTTTTGCGTAAACAATTTGAAATGAGGGGGAGCTTGGCAATGCTTTGATGGCTAAGTACTGTTGAACAAAAAAGTAGTCAACAATGATGAGATGTACTTGACTGACACAGGAAGACCGACTTGAAAGGTCATATACTTTCTGCAAAATGGTCGACTCAGGCTGAAACTTCCCTTGAACAAAGGTACAACACATTATGCTACTTAGGAAACATGGATTATAAACTGAGATACATTCGTCATACAAGAGGCATCATCAAATGCTCCATATGGTTGGAAGAATATCCAATCGGAGGAGATTATACTCAAAAACTAGAAAAAGTATCCTAAAGCCATACTAAACCCAAAATATTGAGACAGTGACTCATAGATTGTGCTTTGTTCAAGGGCGACAAGACTACTGCAAACAAAAAGATAGATTATTTCCCCCCTTCTTTTTAGTTTTTTGATCTTTTTGTTGTTTTCAAGTTATTAAATCCTGAAAAAGAACAAAAGAATGCTATAGCACAGCGGAGGAAACGAGTGTCATGGGCAAGAAAACAAGTTCCAAAGCGCAAGGAACATACCTATGCTCAATGCAAAGAAGCATGTGCAAGATAAGGACATTCAAGGGATGTTTCCTCCATGGTTAAGGTGTTGAGTTTCAAAGGAATAAATTGCAATGCTAGCAACTGGTAGGAATACATAAGAAAATGGTTCAATGATGGCAAGATGAAGCCGACATTAGGCCTAGAAGCTCGAGCGATTAATATGCAATGCAATTACAACTCAATTTTTTTTTGGAAGCCCCGTGGGTAGGTTAGAAAGCAATAGGTTGAAAGGAAGTCATGAGGCCTCAACGTAAAGACATGGCGGGACTAAATAGGGCTTCCAAGCCTACAGAAAAAACTGCAACATGGGTGTCAAAAATTTCAGTGAGGTACTAACTAGAACACCCATGGAGAGGTAAGCTCTATCATTCGTAACAACACCTTTAAAACAACTTGAAGGTATGATGTTGAATATGAATGGGGTGGATCACATGGAATATATGTGAATCATACAGAGAAATGTATTGTGCATGCATAAATGACCCTACCCTACATGCCAGTAAGAAACAATTTACCTGTTGAAGAATTTGAAAAGTCTTGACATAAGTAGCAACATACATTAGAGGGAGTCCCACAGGTAATGGCCAAAAAAAATATTGAGAAGAAGATATGTAGCTTCAACGCAAAGTCATGGTAGGGATAAACAGGACTCCCGAGCCTATGAAAGTATTTCAACATGGGTGCCAAACAACGAACAAGGTTCTAACTAGGGAACCCATGAATGGTAGGCTCTACCACATGAATCACGACACTTATAAACAATAGAGAAAGTTTTGTGTCACAACTCAATGGGGTTGATCCTAAGGAAAAATGAAATAGGAAATGGATAATGAAAAAATGCATGAAGGGGAAAATATAACCTATATGCCGGTTTCGATATCATTACTTGTCAGAATGGATTGACATGGAAGAAAAGGTGCCAAAGAAAAATGTCTTCAAAGCCCTATATATAAGACCAAAAATACTCACACAAAAGTTAATAACTCCAATATAGAAACCTCTGATAAAAAGAAGTATTATGGGATACGAAACTTGAAAATAAGAAACCCTAAAAGTAAAATATGTACAGAGAAATGCATAGACTTACAACTTATGCATCGTAGTGGTCTAGGTAGAGCCCATTGATAGGCTCAAGCCAAGGGTTTCTTTGGTAACAAACCTATAAAGCTTTCAGTTCGGGAAGAGGTCGAAAATCCATAATCATAGATTCAAGGATGACCTCATCTGAAGGAAACTAAAAATCCATGAAATCCAGGCTCAACAATTCATAAATACTAGCGCTCGAGGTATTACAAACAAAAATAAAACTCAAGAGGAAATGATAGATTACTCGGGCCAATAGGGGAATGCAGAAGCTCACCTACCCCCATTGGATACAACACCTGATCAATTACCAAGACCTTGTCTCGAGAAGGCCAACATGAATGTAAAGGATCCTTCTCAAAAGCAATTGAACACCGAGGATATGACACAACATTATTCACCTGTGGCGGGGAAAAGTCTACTTGAACACTAGGAAAACAAAAAGGGGAAAACAAAGCTGAAATCAAACTAGGATGGTGATTATTAGATGAAAGTTGATCAATAATGACAATGCTTCCGTTGTGAGGGAAATGCATCACATGAAAAAACGTAGACACCACAACATTCATAGCATAAACATAATCACGCCTAAGAAGCATATTAAAGTCTAAAGGGCCCGACATCACTAACAAGTCGACTAGGACAATCTTCCCACCTAAAGTGATAGGCAACTGAGGAAGAATCCCGAAACATTCACCAGGTCTTCTGTCGAAAGCCAACAAATCACTGGTAGCTGACACAAGCTTGGGAGAACCCAAATCTTGTCAAGCCGAGGAGGATAAAATAATTGCAGAGAATCCTTCATCTACAATATCTGAAAATGTGCATAAGAAGGAAGGTGAGGCTCTACAAGATCATTCCAATCAAAGGAAACCATCCTAGGACTTGGAGGGAGTGTACTCGATGAGAGTGGAATGCCCCCTTATCTAGAAGGTACTGAACTAGAAATGCTAAAGACATATTCAAAAGATGCATCACTCTCTGAAAAAAGAGTGGGATCAATCGAAGATTGCATCAGCTCGACCACTTTGGAGGACTGGTCATTGTCCAAGAGAAGAGTGGGATCAACCAAAGATTGCATCGACGTGACCACTTCCTTAACCACTGGTTGAATAGGATGCAAAACAACATGGTAAAGAGATGCATCACCTCCCAAAACGAGACTGGTATCGGTTGAATATGGGATTGCCACGATCACTTCATCAACCAACGATTGATTATATTGTTGGGATCCAAAGATGACATAAAACTAGAAGGGCCTTTAGACAAAGACCATGCTCTTTGTACCATGGCAATAGCAGGGCACAAATGAGTAAGGTGATATCCTTTGTAAAGATTACAAGGGAACTTGGGCTTACATCCTATACGTCTAGGATTATCAACCATATCAATGTCCCCAATGTGATTTGAAACAACCAGTAACATGCTCCCATCATGACTTGAAGAGGCTAGTAGTTGATCGCCAACATGACTTGCAGAGGTTGGTGACATTTCTCCAGTATGACTAGCAATGACTAGACTCATGCCCCGAACATGACTTGCAACGGTTGGTTGCTTTTGTTTAACATGAATCACAGAGGTTGGTGACTTTATACTAGTATGACTAGCAATGAATGGACTTTTTCTCTCAGCATGACTCGCAGAGGTTGGTTGCTTGACCTCAACATGACTAGTAGAGGCTAGAAACATGTTTCCAATGTGACTGGCAGAGGTTGGTGACATGAATCCAACATGACTCGCAGAGGTTGGTGAGTCAATTCCAGTATGACTAGCAATGAACAAACGTTTACTTCCAACATGAATTGCAGAGGCTGGTTTCTTGCCCCCAACATAGATCCCCAACATGACTAGCAGAGGTTGGTGAAATATTTTTCTTCCTCTTGCTCTTCCTTTTAGACTTCTGGTTACTAGTAGCTAGACTTTCACCAGAAGAGGGAGAAGGAGAAGGAGTAGACTTCATGGATGTAGAAGGTAAAGGATCAACATCCATATGATGTCCATGACACAATTTTCTTATATGAGAAGCATCAATATCATTGAGGACATTCGAAGTGGTCCACAACTAAATCGATAGTCCTACATTCAACCCAAGAATTTTCAAAGTGGTCATCAAGGGGGCACCATCATTTCCAAAGAATGAAAAAGCACAAGAATCCCCTTGGGCAGGGGTCCTTTGGTTGGTATCCTCAAGAAATTTGGCCAAATCATTCTTATGCACATGTTCATCCCTTGTGGGATTGTTCATGTCCATAAAAGTCTCACACACTGACTCTGATGAACCAATGGTATACAAACCCACGCCCTCTATGAGGTGGATCCACACTTTCAAGAGAAAGACTAGGGGTCCTTCCCGACCAATGAAGTGGTTGATTAACCACCTTGAATCAACAATAAAAAAATGGTGATACTGACACAATCTAAGGCCAAGAATACACAACAATACTACACTAAAAAGTCCTAAGAGAAACATTGTAAGCAAACAAATTTTCCAAATATTCATCCTAGGTGGATAAGGTCGTGAGTCCAAAGAAATGAAAAATTGGGAAGGAACATTCCAGACGAAGGTACTGGTTGATTAAATCTCATGGACCAATGAACAAAGGAGTGAGAAGCAGCTGTCCCTACTGCCAATGACCAGTATTATCCAGTGCAAGAACCCATGCTTTGTGGGGCACCCTCTAGAAGTACTGAAAAGTGTGATACTAAATATTCTCCAAGTACCACGAAAAACCCCCACAATCACCTTTGAGATCCCTAGGAAAAGAAACCAAAGTCACCAACTCAAAGGGGTACAGCTGATAGTCGGGTTCAAATGTATGGGAAACATAACTGAGCCCAAAACTCTTCCATAGGATTGACGCCAGATGGGTCAATATCACTTCAGGAAAATCCCTCAATATACGATATCTCCACTACGCTCAATTAATCTTTGGAGGAGATATCTCCTCGACTCTCCTTTACGCGACCTCATGTTTGACTCTTTTGTTAGAGGAGCTTCTCGACTATACTTACATGTGTTGTAGGAAAATTCCCTTGCGTATAGGTGAATTCCCTCTTGGATCTTAGACCCCTATGACCAAGACAGAAAAGTGCTAACTTTGAACACTGACTTTCCTTTAAACATAGCTAAGCTAGTGAATAGAGAAGATGAAGAAAGTATGAGTACCTTTTTACAAAGTTTAACCTCGCTCAGTCTAAGTTGAACCTTATATCTAAGTCCTTTAACGATTCCTGCAATCCAATAAACAATGAAGACAAAACATACTTCCTATTCTACCATGATTAGTTTAAAGCTAGATTTATCCAAAAGACAAGCTCATGCAAATGTACACAATCTTGAAGGAAACAGGCCAAGCACATATATTAATGAGAACAAAATAAGATGCTTACAAAGTGTAGATGCAGATGTAGCAACCTCACCAAGTTATCCTTGTCCAACCCCTTGCTCGAACGATCCACAATCAAAATGACAATACTTTTCACTGATTATTCTCTCCTTTTCACCATGAGAATTCCTCCTTATATAGGTTTTGAGACACTTAACCACCTTAGATATTCTTGGGATAAGTTGAGGATATTACTCCATCAGTTGTGGGACTCCCCTTAGATCCAACCTTAAACTTGGATTTGAGTCAAACTGACTCGGATATTTCTCAGCTGTCTTTAGAGATAAGGGGGATTTGCCCCCAATATTTTCTCAAAGTGGGCCACAGAGCATTGCAGTGCTCCTTGCTAAGAGGGCAAGAAGCGCTAGTACTCCCTGTAAGTGGGCAGGGGAGCGTCGACCTCCAAAAATGATTTTATGATGGTAACTTCTCAAGGTAAATGTTTGTACTCTTTGCCAAAATATATATTTTCATCTTCTAACGAACCTTAGAGGATATATCAAGTGTTCTTATGATGTCATCCGCAATGTGACATATGCGATATGACAGTATGATTTCTTTGACACTTGCGACAAAAGTGTGATACTTGCGACACTTGTGATAATGACAATGAGACATTATCGAAGTGAGTAATTTTGACGTGTAATAGATTACCCCCCAAAGTGCAAGGTCATAAGATAGAAACTGATGATTGAAGTACTTTGTAGACTTTTTGAAGCATGGGTATGGACTCAGAGAACCTGGTAGAAGTTGAAAACAACCATCCGACAAATGTTATGACATGTTTCAAACCCAAGGCAGACATACCTATGCTTGAGTGATAAAAGACTTTCAAGGTATGGACGCCATAAAATACACCGTGGATCCATAATCATATTGACTGAAGGGTATAGCCACCAAAGATACAATGTGGATCTATACTTCCATGACATGAACTAATCGTAGCCACGAGAATTACACAGTGGATCTACGAGATGGAAAAACATAGCCACAGACCAATACAAAGTGGATCTATGTGACAATATATATATCAATATTCTCAAATGATCTCCTTTCGTAGCCTGGGTAAAGTAGATATCAGAATGAACACTCAACTCAGGGTCTTCTTACCGATCCCGATGTGGTACTAATCTAACCATGTGAATGGATGTTTTGATATCGAACATGGTAGAAACCGCTTGATTACCGGTCATTGAGGAAACCGTTAACAAGTGCGGGGAAATCACCATTGATGTCAATGAATCCCAAGGTACCCTACTACAATTCAACGAATGTGAATAGATGATTCGAACTCGAACATTCATGGAATCATCCGATCAGAGGTCAATGATGTAACTCCATTGTCGAAATCGAGGAGGCCTACTATTGAGGCATGAAAGTCTCAAGGTACTAATTGGTTTCTAAGTCTAATTCCCAAATGATGTGTTGAGGTCGACAGGAAAAAACTCGTCGAAGGAGGGCCTTGATGTATCCCCCATCAACGACACGAAACTGACACAGAGATGTAAGATGGTGAATCAAATGAGTATGGATTGACATGGGTAATGAAATTGGAAATTTGTGATAGTTGACTCTTGAGGCAGGTACTTCCCTTGAACACTGGGGCACAAACAACAGAAACACGACATGGACCAAAACATGATGTAGTGGATACTACAAGTTTTGTTGGGTGACCCAAAGGAGTAAAGAAACTCAGAGGATTGGTTCAATGCAGAGGTTCAACGGATTACAATGTATGCAAAGACAATGCGCCATGTTCAAGGGTGACTGCAAGAGTGACCTGTGATGTTTCCCAAAAAGTGGCTTGGCTTGCTTTCTTCAATTCCCCCCCCCATCTAGATAGATGAGTACCTCTTTTTATTTTTATGAGCTCGAGGAGGATAACACATGCTCGATATAACTCACCTTCGGTAAGTTCCTCTTCTTTTGTGTAACGAATCGAAAGAAATAAGGGTTTGATCCCATATGGTCCCTTCAATGTGTAATTTTTAACGAGTCCAGAGATTCAGGAAAACTCGACGGTTTTTCATGTTTAGAGAGTCTGAAAATAACTTAAAGATGACTCCAGGGGGTTCCTTTTTCGTATATCCTTGCAAGTTCAAAAAAGAGATAAAAGTCTACTCGGTTGTGTTCTCATGTTTTTTCGAGCATGAGAAGGAACTAAGACCATGCTTGTCAGTGTGACAAGGTTAAATGGAACAATACTGGTTCGAAACCTGCAAATGATGAAAAATCATTTCATTTGTGCCAAAATCTTCTACCAGTGGTAAATTTGACTTTGGAGAGTGATTTTGAAGTGATTGTCGTTGGATCTATGGTCATTCGTTTCTACTTTCGTCTGGATCAGGTTGGTCGTTGACTCACTCCAATCATTTTATACGGTTTAATAAATCAATTTAGATATTTTTTTTTTGTTTAATTTTTGATGCCTTAGAGAGCCCAAGGGGCCGAAACAGATCGATGCTCCCTCAAAGCACTGAGGGGAGCGTCGAACATGTTTTCGACGCTCTGGTGTGCACACCAGGGGAGCTCTAGCACTCTGTGTATACATTTAGGGGAGCGCTGACACATAATGAAAAAATCAATCAATTTTTAAGCTAAAATTACCCAAACAATTTCTATAATGAGATGATTAATGGCTCTTAATTGATTATGCTTGCAGTTTGTATTGATAAAATCCATGATTGAGTGGAAGGAGCGCGAGCATGAGCTCAATGACATAGCCACATTACAAAACCCCCAAACGAGGGCCACTGTGAGAAATTGTGGTTTCCTCAAGTATTTTGAGCTGCAAAAGATGAAAAAATAAGTCCTTTTACTTGAGTATATGGTTGGGTTGTGGAATGACGCCGAACAGGCGTTTCAGATTGGGCCGCAATTGCTCAAAATTTAGCTATAGGACGTATATTTTTTTACCGGCCTCTCGAAAAGAGGGGCCCCTATCATTTTATCTGGACAACGGGCAGTTCCAGTACCTACCGAAGAATATGTGGCAAATCATTGCATTACGGGATCACAATTGGTCGAATCGTGATCAAATAGGTTAGAGATTTGCCTCTTCGATCCATTTTGTTTTCCATCACCAATTTGGTAGGTAGCACCATTGCACATTTGGCTTCAAGATCCCAAATGGCTTATTCTCTACAATGTGTGGAGCCAAGGTTGTTCAACTGGAGCGCAACCTTCCTTCACAATGTGAAGGATAAAATTTCAAGATGCAGGATGGGGAAACATAAACAATTTGGGTATGGTTCCTTTTTGGTTTCGTTCTTATTAGAGTGAATCCCACAGATGCAACCGTAGATCGCATTGATGGTACGACCTGTGGGTGAACCACGCATGGAACGTTGGATGAGTTTGTCCCCAAGGTTGGAAACTGACTCATAATTTAAATTCACAGCCGATTTCTTTGCTTGGTTAAGACGTCAATTGATTGTCATTGAGGACTTTCCATACGTTGGAGTAGATTTATGGGGTAGCATGGACCTGGTACTTCTATATGGAATAGATTGGGATGCGTCAGGTATGAAACCAAAGACCTTGTCAAGTGTTTTTTTATTTTAAAGTTTATATTATTTTTATGTGTACCTAGAGGGTTTTTTTAATAGATGCATTGTTTTACCATGTAGATAGAGGCACAACGCGTCCGATAGAGATGCTGACACTAAGTCGTCACAGAGACGCATAGATAGATGTAGAGCATGAGGTAGTGGTGGGGGGTCTCCGAGAGGTTGATAGAAACCTCTGTGGTCTTACGATGGGTGTCCCTCCTTTCATGAGGTGAAATGTATGCCTGCATTTACAGATACATATAGTGGGGGTTCCTGAGAGTCTGAACTACCTGCTTAGACGAGTGGCCCGTGCAGTTGTGTGCTACTCAGAGCACAATGTGGTGCAGGAGGATTAGGATCCTCCTGATGTTTTGTGTAGTCATTATGATGATGTCATGGACACGAGGGCCCAAAGTTTGCCCTTATATGTACATTTTTTGATGTAACCAAACACTTTTCTATTACACAGTATATATATACATAGCTGAATTTTTGTGGTGCCAATAATGTTTGCAAATAATCTTTGTGTGATGTGTTCATTTTACATGTGATGTGTTTTATATGATTTAATTTCTTTATGAAAAAATCATCTATGCGCGAGATACTGATCCATAATATAATTTGCTAGCAAATCCGAAGTGGTGTTGAGTCCTCTTGGTATGTGTCTGTATTCTATGAATTCAAACATACTTTCAAGACAATGAACTCGTAGGTGGAGACACAATAGTATAGGATTGCGAATGGCATAGATCCGATTAAGCTGACATACCACGAGTTGAGAGTCTAGGTTAATGATTATACGAGATATACCTAGAGAGGAGGCCTCAGTTAAAAGTCCAATGACAACGTGATATTCTTCCATGTTATTGGTTCCCGATCCTAGGCAAACACCTCACTAACTCATTAGATTGGTAAATGAACCAAGTTGCAGAAGCAATGTTCAGGGTGTGTCGACTAGGTCCATCCGCAAACCCGACAAAGATAGGAAAGGAAGATGTCATCTGCGCATGCAATCACAAGACAAAGTATAAGCGGCTAAGACAAAAATCGAACACATAAGAGAAAAAGACACACCAAAACTATAGTACAATAGTGTACAAATCATGCATACTTGATGTTCTATGCATAGTACTTTTTAAGGTAAATCCCATTCTGGGGTTCACCAAGAGAGATTCCATCATAGTCAAATAGCTCATAGGAATGTCTATGTAATACATGTTTCACTATGTAAGGACCATGCCACAAAGGTTCTAACTTGCCTGTCCCTAACTTATCGTGAGCCTAGTCATAAACGAGGACTAGGTCTCCTTCTGCAAAAGTATGAGGGTCGACAGATTTGTCATATCGACTCTTCATTCATTTTTGATACGTCTTTTTAACAAGAGAGACATTGTGACGTGTTTCATCCAACCTAGTCAGATATAGGAAACACTCCTCTTCAGCAGAAGTGTGAGGCAAGAGTTATACTTTGAGTTTCAACGAAGGAATTTCGCACTCGATTGGTAATACTGCTTCTATGCCATATACTAACTGGAAAGGAGTGAATCCAGTAGCAGTTTTCACTGAGGTGCGGTAAGCCCAGAGAGTGGAGAAAAGTTGTAGATTCCAAGATGTTTTGTTTGCCCCCACCATGCGTTGAATCATGGTTTTAAGGACCTTGTTGATAGCTTCAACTTGTCCGTTTGCTTGAGGATAGTAGGGGGATGATTTCTCATGGCGAAAACCCAACTTGGCATGTAACTCACTCATCATCTGGTTTTGAAAGTGTGAACCGTGATCAGTGACAATGGCTTGTGGAACACCAAAGCGAGTGATGATGTGGTTGAAGATGAAAAGATCTGTAGTACGACCATCATTAAGAAAGGTAGGCATAGCCTCAACCTATTTTTTGAAGCAATCAATGGCAACAATGATATAATCGTGCCCCCCAGCTGAGCTAGGCTTACACGGCATAAAATCAATGCCCCATTTGGTAAAGGGGACGATGGTGACACCAGGATGCAATGGAGCATGGTGGGTGCGTGCCTTGTTATGAAAAAGTTGGTAGGGTGGGCACTTTTTGACAACCTCAATACAATCTTTAAAGATAGAGGGCCAAAAATAACCAACACGTAAAATTTTATGAGCTGTAGCCATCCTAGGAAGGTGACCACCACATGCTCTAAGGTGGCAGTCATTAAGGACACGTTCAACCTCATCATGAGTTAAACAACATCGTAGGATAGTGTCAATACCACGACGATACAAAGTGTCACCAATGATAAGGTATCGTTTAGAATGGTGGCGAATATGACGATGTTCTTCATGAGAGATATCGGGCTGAAAGCACTGGGTTTGAAGATAAAGAAGGATATCTCCATACCAAGGGTCGAACGTGCTAATGAGGAACATAGATTCATCAGGGAGAGATTCTCTGGGCTCAGTATCTTCATCGGCATGGGGAAGATCACAAATAAGTTCCATAAATACCAAGGATTTTTTAGCTTTGGACCTGGCAAACTCAAGATTGAATTCCTAAAGAATAACGATCCATTTGGAATTTTTTTTACCAAGGAATTGACGTGTCAAAATATGATACATGGGGTTTGAGTCCGCAATAACCATGGTAGTGCATAACAAGATGTAATGACAGAATTTCTGGACAACAACGACGGCTGCCAGAGCCAACTTTTCAACGTGGGAATATCGAAGCTCGGGACCGGATATACTCTTGCTCAGATAGTATATCACATGTTCATCACCGTTAGGGTCCTCTTGAACTAACACCATAGAGATAGTGGATGTAGAGGTTGCCAAGTAAAGGATGTAGTCTTGTGCATAATTCAGAGGATGTAAAAGAGGCGTATTGGCCAATGCATGTTTAAGGGCATCAAAAGATCGTTGAGCAGTTTCATCCCAGATGAAGGGAGTGTCTTTCTGTAGCAATCACATAAATCCTTTGGTAATATCAACGTCGTTACATATAAAACGACGAAGAAAGTTTGCTTTCCCCTGTGAACTTTGTAGTTGGGTCAGATTATTAGGAGGAGGTAAAACAAGGATAGATTTAATCTTTAAGGGATCCACCCTAATCCCATCTTTGGAGACAACGAAACTGAGTCGACCTGATTCGACAAAAAAGATGCATTTGTGTGGGTTCAAACGAATACGGTAGAACCGACATCGAAGAAAAATATCCCGTATATGACCAATATGGTCAGATCGACTGGATGAATGGGCAGGTAAATCATCGAGGTAAGGTTCCACAATATGTTTGATATCGTGGAAAGAATATGACATGGCCCGCTGGAAGGTAGCACCAGCATTTTTGAGACCAAACGATAGTTTCCGATAGGCGAAAGTTCCCCATGGGCAGATGAAGGCTGTCTTATGTTGATCAGCGGGTAGAATGTCAATCTTGTTGTATCCTGAGAATCTATCCATGAAAGAGAAAATACTGCTGCCAACACAATTATCAATGATTTGGTCGATGTAGGGTGTGGGGTAATTTTCTTTTGGACAAGCCTTGTTAAGATCCCTATAATCAACACAGACACTAATGGTCCCTTGTTTCTTAGAGACTGAAACAATGGCAGAAACCCATTTGGTCAAGGGGACAAGATAGATGAAGCTTGATTTTAACACTTCCTCAATTTCTGCCTTTATGGCCGCGATTTTTTTGGGATGAACCGGGCAGAGTTTTTGTCGAACAGGTATAACACTTGGGAAAGTTTTTATTTCATGCACAATGATTGAAGGATCGATCCATGGAATTTCCTCGTATCTCCAAGCGAAGACATTGAAAAATTCTTTAAATAAAATGGTGTAAGAAACCACTTCCTCGGGCGAACAGTTAGCACCGAGAATAATATTTTCCACAATACCTTCCTGGATCAAAATATCAATAACAACCGTAGAAGAGATGTTGCCTAAATTCCCCTCAGAAATAGTATCCTGGGTAAGTATAGGAGATTGTGGACAATCAACAACATCAGGGGGGAAGACAGAGTGTATACCTTCCTGAATTTCTTCAAGATGTGGAAGAAAAGAGGATCGATGATGGTTTTCATCCCAAGGTATGTTGTCAATACTGCGCATTTCCATAATGGATTCCTTTGAGGGAAAAATCTGGGAAATGTAATCAAAAGAAGAAGACAAAGAGGTCAACCAAGAGGGCATCAAATAAGTGTCGGGTGCCAATAGACGTTGCTCATCCATGGAGGGAGAGCTGGATTGAATAGCATTGTATGAAGCCTCAACCGAAATAAGTGGCATAGCGTCACCTAGTGCATCAAATTCTAATGGACTGGGCACAAGCCAAGGACCAGATGATTCTAAAGACTGGTAAGCCATAGTCGAAATCATATTCATTGTGGCAACCTGTTGTGTAGTGGGAGGAAGTGGTGCAGGGAAGGTACCCATCAAGGAAAAATCTTTTAAAATACCTACACCAACACTTTCATACGTGATCTTGTGATCTCCCAAGAACATAATATTGTTGGTAGCAGGAGTGTGAGAGTCGGGGTTATAGTAATCTAACTGGTCGATGGTAACAATTTTGCCTTGATGGGGGAATTGTACACATCGAAACACCGAGGAAGTGACAACAGTCATGGCATAAAACCAACTTCTTCCTAATAAAAAGTTGTAATCGAGGGGAGCATTGACTACCTTGACATCAACAAAGATGGTTTTTCCGCCCAAGGATTGCAAGATTCCGTGAGGATGAAAACCTCGCCCATTGAATGATCGTAACATGGTAGGGGACTGGTTAAGTGCAGGTTATTTTAATCCTTTCCAACAAGCTAACGACATGACACAAGTGGAAGATCCCTTATCCAAAATAGTGCGATGAATGTGTTGGTTGTGAACAACAACATCAATTTGAAAAGCGAGTTAGTGAGAAAGTCATGACTTGAAATTGTCCAGGTTAAACATGATATTGTTGGACGATTTAGGATCAATGGCACCAATGTCAGCCAAGAGCATTCTACGTTGACTTGGGGCAGTGTTGTATAACTTCCAGTGCAGACATAGCACATGATGCTTGAGCCAAATCTTCAACGATGTTGTAGTTTTGGGCGACACGTGAACTAGGATTGAAAGTAGACTTACAGATGGTGCTCTTGGGAGGGCGTAATATAGAGTCGAACGTAGGTTTTCCAATCTGAAGTGATCCAGATGAAGGACTAACAGAGGCAGGAGATGGATCCGATAAATAATCTTTAGTGACCTTTTCTTTTTCAGGTTTAACTGGTGTGTTGTATGTT
>ML807994.1:92648-114200 GCA_009831015.1 Picea engelmannii
CACAACGGGTTTGGAATTCCCCTTGAAAATTTTTGCAACTTTGTCGCGATGTGGGAAGTCTCGGGTGTAATGATCATCACCACAAATAAGACATGGAAATTTTGGTTTCCACTATGGTTTCTTTTCAGTAGTAGGTGGTGGAGTTTGGGTTTTGGGGTTTTCATTATTATTATTCTTTTTGGGTTTATTCTTTGTCTTCTTCTTACCTCTAGATTGTTGTGAAGGGGCAGATTGAACTGCGTTCACCTCAGAGACTTGGGTTGGGAGTGAGGTAGAGGAGAGTGAGGTCGAATTGGGAACGAGATATGAAACACAATGATTTATTGTTCCAGTCAACTGCGATGTAGATTGGGTTTTGACGGTGCCGATAAATCCATCCGCATGTGCCATGGATGAAGGTTTGGATGGATCGGTAGTGGTATGGGTAGGATTTGGAATCAACTCGTACAAAGTACCAGATTGTGAATAAACCAAATCTAAGTACTAAGCCCAAGTAATGGCTTTTTCCTCAGTGACTACACCGCCCATGGGGACGTCACGAGCAATCGAGGGTAACATAGATTTAGTAAACTATTCTGCCAATAACTGGTCAGGAATGATCGCTTTAATCAACCTTCATCGTCATCTCCACTCATGAATGTCATCAGAGATATGCATAGAGTTGGTTTGACGAAGGGAAGTCAAAATTTCAGTACCCATCTCATAATGGATGGGTAGTTGAAAGTGCATGACAAAGGCCATGGAAAGGGATTTGAAATATTGAAAAGAACCTCATGGAAGTTCAATGTACCACTTGGCTGCTGAGTCTGTAAGGGTGCGCTGGAAGAGACGTAAACGTATAGAATCATCCATTAATGAGTTTGATGAACACCATAAATGGAATGTCATCACATGGTTATTTGGGTCTTCTCCAGGTTTACATTCAAACTTCGGAATGTCGGAAGGTAATTTAGCAGGAATCACTGGCCAAAAAGGAAAATGCAGTATGGGATCGTTGGTCAACTCAGACAAGTCTGGGAGATCCAAAGTAGCAAGGAAGGGTAATTGTTGGTTAACTTGAGGGTGATACTGGTGTGCCATAGGGACACCAGCAGGGCCATAAACTGGTTGAGATGGGTAATTGTATCTAGTAGTCCCTCCCACATACGGTTGTTGTTGACAAGGAAAAATATGATTCGATGATTGTTTAGGAACATTCATGAGTGGGGGAAAACTCGGTGGATTTCGAGGGGTATAAGTTGGTTGTTTCAGTTGCGGGGGATAAATAGTTTTCCCTTGAGGGGGGTAAACAGTTTGTCCCTGAGGAGGATACACATTAGCCTCATGGGGAGGATAACATTAGACCCTTGGGGAGGATAAAGTTGTTGTCCTTGAGGACCCTAGGTGGGATTAGGGATGCCTGGATAAGGTTTTCCATAAGATAGTCCGGAAGGAACAAGATTTGAAACTCCTCCTTTTGGGTTATGGTATGATTTCCTCCCAGTGTAGGGTTGATTAAACGTGCCTCCTGAAGATACTCCCCAGGATTGTGAAAGGTTTCCGGTAAAAGAAGGTTTCCCCCCTGCCATAGGTGGATTAACAACTGGGGCTTGACCAGTAAAGGGAGGTTGTCCTCCGGAAGGAACATGAAAAGGTGGATGTCCCCCTAGAGGGGTAGGACCGCTATAGGATGGTTTTCCCCCAAGAGCGATTGATCCACTAGATGGTGGTTTTCCCCCAGTCAGAGTATGTCCTACAGTTGATTGTGTTTGTCTGGCAAGGGTCTGCATTCTCTGGTGTAAAGATGTTCTAATAGGGTCTTGTGGAACATGAGGGGTCATAGAGTGAAAATGTGTAAAGGTAGGAGTAGCGGTCGAAGTGCCTTGGGCATGAGTAGAGGTGATGACTCCAGCATTAAGATGGACTTGTGTTGATGTAACAATAGGATCAATGACCTGTTCAATGGGGTGATCAATAGTTTGAATAGATGGTCCTGCCTCGACAACAAGAGTGTCATGAGGATTAAGAGGTTGTCAAATGTATTCAAAATGTTCATAAAGATCATGCCCCGATGGAGTCCTCCATACAGAACGAGCAAGTGTGTTATGTATATCTACTGCAGTAGTAGGACGAATGGGGGTCCTATAGTCATCACCAAAAATTGGTTATGTGGATCCCATATATGTCTCGGTAATTGGTCTCAAAGGTAAACTTGAGACTTCTTCTTCTATAACATTACCGAGTGAGTCCAATCGAAGCAGGAGTGGTTCAATAGGAGCTGTTGACACAAGTGTAGTGTGAGGAGTGGGATTTTTAGCCGTAACCAAGGCTCTTTTCGATTTTTCTAACATAGGAGTAGCAACACTCCCAACGTCAGAATGATTTTATACCTCTCCACGGTAGTTGTCTTTTGGTGAGTTAGGAGGTAAGGGTTGGTAGCCTTCTTCCGGAGGCAACCCTTGCATCCTACGTGATCGACGAAGACTGTTATTGTCTACAGGCTCAATTTTGAAGAACTATTAAAACAACAACACATGCTAAAAAATCTAGAAATACCAACAAGCAAACAAACCTTCTCTCGATGACCATACTAGTTGGTGATGAAATCCAACATTGCATGATCAAGTCAAGAAGGGGCTACGATATGAGTGGGTGGAACAATTACGATGGCGACCTTCTTAACGGACTTACACCTTGGTGCAAGATTCCAAAAAATAATCATGGATTCACCCTCCAAGGAGCCCGAGTGAGTTTGACCACCATCTGTTCCAGGTACAGTGAAGAATTCCCTTCACTGTCACCTTGTGTAAAGACCCTGAAGATTATGGCTACTAAGGACACCAACTCGCAGTCAACCCCTAGGCGGGTATAATCAACAGTCTAGTATGAACATATGGGCAGGATAACAAGTCCAAAATCCTTCGAGAGAACTGAGGACAAGTGGACCGGTAGAACTGCAAAGGACCTCGAACGGATTCAGAATTCACAAAGCACCGAGACCAAATGAAGACAGTTGAACCTCAAGAAGAACCCCCAATATACGATCTGACTACTATGAACGGTTGAACCACAGAGAGATAATCTCCGTAACTCTCCCGAACGTGACATTGTGCATAACCCTGTGTGAGAGGGGGATCCCATATAAGCTTATACAAAAATTGGATTTTCTCTCCCTATCGCAATATGCTAATGTTTGTTTTGAATGCTTTGGAGAGTTGTACTCACAGCCTAATCCAAAGTGCTAATCCTAGTCTAATGTTGGTGGAGGAATCTAAAAAGAAAAAAATTCTAGATTGATTTTAATTAGCGTTGATTTTTTTGTGGTTGTTCTTAACTCAGAGGTGAATGAGAGTGAAACTGATGATATTATGACTCGATTCCTAAAAATGCATTAAAAAATGATAAACAACCTTTTCTTTCAATGAATTTCTATTTATGGGAAGGAGAATAAATTTTCATTTTCACTATCAAACACAAAAAATGCAGAGACTTCATGCAATTGTTCTCAATCAAGAATCCAATTCAATGCTAATCTATTCAGAAAATGATCCTAATATCCAAAAGGCAATTGTGAAAATATATCTCTTTGGTTAAATATGAATTATAATCATCTTGATTCAAAGCTTCTTATGCCAACTAGTTTTCATTCTTTGGAAGTTGTAAGCAATTGGAAGCAAACATCATATAAACAAAAAACACACTCTCATTATGATCAAATACGAAGAAAAAACAAAGCCAAATTTTCAAAATGAAAATCAAAACTCAAACAAGAATAATTGCTTGGAAAGATAACTCAAAGATCAAATGAATCAATACACAGATCTCTGAACCTCCTTGTAACAACTTTCATACAATCAGATAAATGAGAAAGTATCAAACCAACTCCAGATCTCAAAGAGGAAGAGTGATTCCAAAACAAGGAAGAGTCATTTCAATATATTTTAAAAACCAAACAAAACATCAAAAAAACCCTTGGAAATCAAATGGTTGCAAGCCTTACAAAAGACACATATAGATAGCAACAGTCCTGAGTAGGATAAAAAAACAAAAATTACACCCAAAAGAAGTATCCCAAGAATTTTCAACAAAACAAAAAATCGGCGTTCTAGTGATAAAGGCACCAGAGCATTGGAGTGCTCTATAAAGCACTGTAGGGGAGCGCTAACACTCTGGATGTAAAGGAAGGGGAGAGATGGTTTCTGAGAATGAAGAATATCGACCCCGAAATGAAACAACTCAGGAAAACTTAAAAAATCAGTGTGTGTAGGATGACTTCAAGACTAACAACACATCTAAAAACCAGAAAAACATAGTGAATAAGCTCTAAAGACAAACAAATACTAAACTAATACCAAGGAAGGAAACCCAAACTGAAAGATTCGATCCCCATTGGAGTCGCCAATTTCTGTTGTAGGAAAATTCCCCTGCAGATAGGTGAATTCCCTCTTGGATCTTAGACCCCTATGACCAAGATAGAAAAGTGCTAACTTTGAACACTACATTTCCTTTAAACATAGCTAATCTAGTCAATAGAGAAGAGGAAGAAAGTATGAGTACCTTTTTACGAAGTTTTTCCTCGCTCAGTCCAAGTTGAACTTGATCTCCAAGTCCTTTAACGAGTCTTGCAATCCAATAAACAACAAAGACAAAGCATACTTCCTATTCTACCATGATTAGTTTAAAGCTAGATTTATCCAAAAGACAAACTCATGCAAATGTACACAATCTTGAAGGAAACAGGCCAAGAACATATATTAATGAGAATAAAATAAGGTGCTTACAAAGTGTAGATGTAGATGTAGCAACCCCACCAAGCTCTCCTTGTCCAACCCCTTGCTCGAACGATCCACAATCAAAATGACAATACTTTTCACTGATTATTCTCTCCTTTTCACCATGAGAATTCCTCCTTATATAGGCTTTGAGAGGCTTAACCACCTTAGATATTCTTGGGATAAGTTGAGGATATTACTCCATCACTTGTGGGAGTCCCCTTAGAGCCAACCTTAAACTTGGATTCGAGTCAAACTGACTCGGATATTTCTCAGCAGTCTTTAGAGATAAGGGGGATTTGTCCCCAATATTTTCTCAACAGATCAACGCTCCCTCAAAGTAGGTCACAGAGCATTGCAACGCTCCCTGATAAGAGGGCAAGAAGCGCTAGCACTCCCTGTAAGTAGGCAAGGGAGCGTTGACCTCCAAAAATTCTTTTATGATGGTAACTTCTCAAGGTAAATGTTTGTACTCTTTGCCAAAAGATATATTTTCATCTTCTAATGAATCTTAGAGGATATCTCTAGTGTTCTTATGATGTCATCTGCGATGCGACATAGGCGAGACGACAATATAATTTTTGCAACACTTGCGACAAAAGTGCGACACTTGCGATAATGACAATTAGACATCATCGAAGTGAGTAATTTTGACGTGTAACAACATGACAATTGCATTTGACTCTCACTAACTCAAACTCCTATGTTTGTTCAATGGCCTTTGAGAGTTATCTCTCCAATCCTAATCCAAGGCCCTAACCCTAAACATGTTTTTGATCCCTAGAAACAATCTAGTACATTTTAAGTTTAGCGTTTGTTTTAGCAATTGTTTTTACTCGAAGGGTATGGAGTGAAACTGATCTTGTTTGAGGCTCTTGCAAAAATGAAACTTATATGAACACCGCCAAAAAAAACTTTACACTAATTCATCAATGAAAAAGAGTTTCAAAAACGAAAATGCATGAACAATCCTTCAAACCTTGAAATGCAAATTTTTCCTATGCTAGTATCTTTTTCTTTTTCAAATAAAGACGCAAAGAAAGAAAGAGACCTAACTAGCAAAAAACTAGGTTTTTTCATTTTCATTTTCTTTCTACCAAAGAAATCAACATGCCTAAAGACCTGAGTGCTAGTAAGCAAATTATTTTCTTGAAAAGTTCAGAGACAAGAGAACCAGAGAAGAATGACCAACAAACAAGTAGTTTTGTCTTTTTTGTTACTAAAAGAAATGAAATGCAAATGCGATGCAATTTCCCTTTTTATTTTATGAACAAATGGAAGAAGGTAAAGAGGAAGAAAGAAAACAATCAAGAATCACTGAATCACAACAATCAAACTGGAAACTCAACCCAACCACACACGACTAACCTTTTGACCCACCTAAAGAGACTTATAACCAAAAGACTAACCTAAGCAAAAGAAAGATCTTTTAGATGATTTCAAAGTTTTTAGAGAATTAACATAACATTCAAAGGCAAAAGCAAGCCCAACAGGCTCAAATTGTACTAAAGAACCAAACCAGATCCTCTTAGAACATAGAGAAAGGCTTAAAAAACAAGTTTCTTACACAGATGCGTGACTGTGTACACTACTAGCGGACATCCGTGGGTCATACAAGGGAGAATATGGAAGGAAATGAACTCTTTTATTGAAAACAATATGAGTAGGTAGTTACAACCTGACTCTAACCGTCGACACTGCCTCAAAGCCAATTGCCTAGGTTCCTCCGCTGGTACTTCAAGCATCAACTCTGCAGGATGAATCTTCCTAGGGTGACCCAGAAGGGATAGGAACACACCCTACAATCATATATAGGGGAGGAAGGAATCCTGGAAAATGAGTTTCCAGAACAAGGATGCTACTCAAAGGATCAGGGAATGAGGGAAGATTGCAAAACTGTCAGCAAAATATTACACCAAGGATGTCCTCTTCACCCATGCCCTCATAGGTGATTTTATACTATCCTCAAGAGGTTGAGGTGGTTGAATTCTGTTGTGTATGAGCCAAGGGATGTTTGGGAACGAACCCAACCGAAAAACCCACTCGAAAATGTTGAATAGTTTTATTTTTTCATGTTTTTGAGGGCATCCATGAGTTGAAAACTAGAAAGGTGTGGTCATTCGCGGTTTGCACATGGGTGACTCATGGATGGAAACAAAAATGTTGTTTTTTAGGTGATTTTGATGAAGGAGGATGTGATTTAAGTTTGCAAGCTAGGGAAAAGGACTAAGCCATCTCAAAAATGAGATTGATGTGGAAATTTGTGGTATAACATGGCCACAACAACCATTAATATGTGATCCATACTTCAAAGTTCTCTCAAGTCAACCTGCTATCCCCATTTTGTGGGATAACTAAGGAGATAATGTCTCGAGTCCCTCAGCTTGCAGATATGGAGTGCCGAGAGACTAGATGACGATAAATGTCCACTTGCACATATGAAAGTCCACTCTATCACCATATTCTGATCCATTGTCAGCGCATCCACTAGACCAGCTAGCTTCTAGAAGGTAGATGGGTCTTTCTCCTTGTGGTACAAGTCATGTATTGTGGTAGGTAATCACCCTAATATTTAAGGAATTTAAGCATGTTGTATTTAAGCTACTTTTGATTATAGAACACATCCTTGGACATTATGCTTTTGGCCCCGTTTCACCTTAGTGAGTGTCATAGATTTCCTAGTAAGTGGCCAACCTTTGGGAAAGGTTTGCAACTGAGGGTCCCTTGAGGGGTTATTTTACCATTTCCGACCATACATACCATTTTCCACTCATTACTTTCCCATCATATTGCCCTCTTCTAGGCAGGGATGATTTTAAGGATGGAAATTTATTTTAAAATGTAGAAACCTTGGCGAATCTTAGTAATCCTTCATATTCCAACTATAAATGTTTGGCGATATTTTTGTAAAAATATTCAAATATCTAAGGATTCTATATAGTTTGTATACAATTTTGGTGATTTGTAAGGTAAAATAATTTTATCCTATAGAATTTGGGCAAATCATTTTTAGAATAGTGAATCTTTTTTTTGGAAAAACCATGGAAAATTAGCCCATGAGCGAAATCTAGCCCCTAAAATCATCCCTACTTCTAGGCCCTTTGACTTTGGTGACCCAAGAAGGGAACATACCTCATTTCATGGGAAGAAGGGGCTGAAGGCCCATAGGGATTGTTGTTGGCTAAAAAGATAAAAGCCTAGATATTAACTTTCCATATGCTTCGCCCAGGGATCCCCGAGAAACCAATGAAACACTTCTCTGTAAGAAAAGGGGGACCTACAAAATTGAATGATAATGAATTCTTAGGGGGTTAGTTGGAGGATGAGAGGTCTCATAATGAGCCAACCTATCATGATCATGGGTATTTAATGATATGACATCATCTGGTCACCAAGCCAGGGTAGTGGCTCTCATGCTACACAACTGAGAGAAAGGGGGTCTCATCACGACCCAACCTTTTCATTTCCACAAGGTATTTGTGAGTGGCACTATAATTATATGGAATCCACTCTAGGAAAATGGCCTTCAACTCATTCCTTAAAATATGAAATAAATAGTGGCAAGAATATGGGCTTAGAAAAAGTGCATCACAAACAAAGGTGCCACACACCCTCTAAAAAGGCACCCATGAATGAGATAATATGAGCCCTTGTATGTCATGAGAGTCATTGAACTATGAAGTCTAAACCCCTTCCACCTCATTGTCTACTACATAACCTTGAAAGGCCATCCTTGGGAGGATCCCCTGCTTGAGGGTTTTGGTCTACCCAATAGGACCTTTATGACACCCCTCCCATACTTAAACTTGGTCAATTTTATAGGGTTTTCAGTTTTTGTTTAATTTGATGAGGTAGTTTTGATGCACATGTTTAGGTGCCTTTCTTATTATACGTGGTTTATAATTGTCATAATATCTTTGACTTGATATCTTTGGAAGGTGTACCCCTTTGTTTTGTAGGACCTTGCTTGGTGGCCAGTTTTGGGAGAAGAAGCCTAGCCTGGGCTTCCATGGAGCAAGGAGCCCACCGATTGGATGTGGTAGGCCTGCACACTAGATCACATAGAGATGTTTTTGGAGGCTTACTTGACATCATGAAGGATCTTATCTAGCCCCTAACACCCAAACAATTTTCCTAGGAGAGGAAAAACATCATCTTTGGAGGGATGGCGTCATGCTTGAGGGGGTTTGATGGTGATGGAGTGATTACACATTGACACTTGGCATATTTTCACTGGATGAGGCATGGAGAAGGCTTATCACATGATGAGGAGGCTCAAAGAGTCCCAATGACTTCCACATCTTCTCCAATGACTTGCTCAAGTGCCAAAACGTCCCCTAAAGGGGTGACACCATCTTGTTCTAGGGTTTCTTTTGTGTAAAAGTGAATTTTAAGATGAATTGTTTAATATTATTTTGATGCAAGGGGTAAGATAAGGGTTTTTAACTCCTTATCTTATGTTTTACCCTTGCTAAGTGGATAAACTATGTGATCGACATTTTGTATAAATAGAGATCATGAAATCTCATTTTGGAATCATAACTCTCTCATTGTGAAGAGCTAAGGACTGAAATTTTCGCTACCTTCAAGATTTTTGATCTCTTGTGCTATGGTATGGTTATCTCTTTGGTTATGGACTACATGATGATGATGCGCTAGCTCTTGGAGGTCTTTTCTAGCTATTGTGGTGGTTTATCTTGGCATGTTGTGGTTTATCTTGTTGCTATTTGGCTTGGTAAGGAATTTTACTTGTTGATATCATTTGCAATTCAAGCTCAAGGTTGATTGTTGCTAAGGCAAGGTAGGGAGTATAAGTGCATACACTTCTACTTTAGCTCCACCATAAATTTAAGCATATAATTATTGTTTGCAAGGGTTTGCTAAGGAAGTATAAGGACATACACCCCTCAATTTAAACCTTAACTAAGTTACTTGCCTTAGAGAATAAGAGGATTTGTACCCCCGAGGAGGTACTAGCTCTAGATCTTTACTTTTTGACCCCATTAACCCATCAATCAAAGGCACTCGTCGTTGCATTGGAGAAATAAAACATTGCATTGGTAAACGTGAAAAGTTGAAGTCTGGAAGTTCTCTCACTTAGATATCATTCCTTGAGCCTTAGGCTATCTTGCCTCATTGAGGCATCCCCTTTCATCCTCTAAAAAATGTTGCTGTAATAAAAATAACCTACAACCATCAAGGTTGCAGAAATATAACCCTCTAAACCTAGATAACTCCTAAAATAACCCTATAAACTTGCTAAAATTTCACCCTAACAAGCTACTAACCTAGGCACATCTTTTAGGCTAATTTAGTGATATTTTTGTTGGTTAAAATTTCTGTTTATAAGGCTTGGTTTGCTATAGCCATAAGGCTGATAAATTTCACTGTAGAGATATTATATGACAAACTTTATTTTCCACCTAACATATTTGCATCGTATACCTGGTTTTCCTTGTGTTTCCGGCATGTATTCTGTATTGGCAGTTCACTAAAAACATTGGCAACCTTAAGAAACCCTCAAGGATCATTTCCAAGTTCCCTTTTCCATCTAGAAACTTTACCTTTCGGGGCATCCATTCATACATCTTATTTTCTGTCTCAATCTCCCATAGGGTCACCATGATTCCCCCTTTGAGGTGACTACCTCACCTCTAAAGTGACGGGAACACTTGCCTAAGGTGATAGTGGGTAGGTGCTCTCTAAGTTGTCTCCATTTTGGTGGTTGGGTTAGGATTTGCCCAACCTACAACCTGTGTGATAATATTTTGGCGCTGTTGTCCGGGAGGATTTTGTATCCTCTTTCGAGCCCTAACGACACTTTTGAAAGCTATCCCAAAGCCTTTTCCTTAGCTTGCATGGTGACTCCACCTAATGGATGTTCCCTTTCCACCTTTGATGAGCTCTTCTTAAAGCTCATCTGGAAACTCCACCTTCCTTGAACCTACTTTTCCTTCTTTCCCCTTTTCCATCCTTTGATGAGCCTTGAGATTATCTAGCGACTCCATTGAGTTATTGTCCTAAGTGATGGAAGTATGTGTCTGTGGCGCTTCCAGGAGGCATACAAGGCCCTAGATATTGAGGATGTTTATTGGTATCCGAACAAGTTCCCGATGGATTGGCTTGAATCCATCCCAAAATTTGATGGTGATCCTTGGCCATTGCACACATTGTCATGTTCAACCAACTTATCTTAGAATTAAATTGTGATCAAGATGATGTAATAATAAGGTTGTTTATCTTGTCACTTGAAGAAACGCAGAGAGATGGGCTCAAACATTCTTGCAAGCCCAGAAGTATATCTCCTCCAACGTCCCTTGTTCGAGAATTTCTTAAGCATTGGGGCCCTATAACTCAAAATTTTGAGGATCCTATTCAAGATCTCGAGGATGCCTTTCTATGTGAAAATCTTCCCGATGGCCTTATCGTAGATTCGAAGGAGACTCTCCATATAAAGTCCAATGAGATAACGGTTCTAGAAAAAGAGGATGATAGTAATGAGGAACGTTTTGAGTGCCTCAAGGAAAACATACATGAAGACAACAAGTTCCGTGAACAATTACTTGAGCAGTGCCATCATCAGAACTTCCTAGTCAAGTTTTGTGTGCAAAGAAAGAAAGAGTACAATGCTATCCTCCACAATTATAAGGGAAAACCTACCCTCAACATGGCATGGGAGGTTTCCATTTCATATTTCGGAGTAAAGTCACTGTGTAACGCTGTGACATAAAGGTATGACTATCAGGAAGGTTTCCCATCTCAGGATCGATCATTCTTGATGCCCGAAGAAGTTTGCAAACTTGTTAGAGATCAAGATCACAATGGTGAATTATTTGATTCTATTGAAGATGAAAAAACTTGCTCGAAGGACATATATGTGAAGAAAGCCACCAAGAATATCCCGATGAATATCTAAATGAGACATTTGATGAAGATGAAGTGCTCATATCTACCCTTCCATTTGATGAACACATCTAAGCCTTTGTTCTTCCTGCGCATCAAGAAGAGAAGATGGTGAGTTGTAATCCTTTTGAAGATCTTGATGGTACTTTATTCCATGACTCTGGAAGTGAAGAAGTATTAGAGGAACCCTTGGATGTGACAAATCTTTTTGAGAGGAGGCAAACAACGCACTTTGTATTAAGGATCAAGCCCCTTGTGATGAAGAGGTGATGGAGGGGCATGTGCATAAAGAGAAAGAAGAATTATGAATAATCACAACATATTGAGACATCATTATCTTTTCTCATGCTTGATGAAGGTGAGCTTGTCCAAGATTTATTTCCTCCTGTGCATGAAGTTGAAGAAGAAATTAGTCTCAATGATGAAGAAATTGAAGATCTAGTTGAAGCCTCCCTAGCCTATGTCATTTCTACACACAAAGACAAAGAGATGTTCATTTTGAGTCATGTTTATGGTCTTATGGAAGAACCTTTGGATATGCTTGATGAGTATATAGACACTTTCATACAGAATGACAGACGTAGGACGGATTTTGGTCATCTCATTTTTGATAGAGACCCCATTTACGATATTGAGGGTAGCCCTCAAGAAAAGGGGTTTGAGTTTTTGTCTTCAGGGGACTACTTTTAGTGCATGTATGATTCATATGTTTGGCATCCTGATGATGACATGATTATAGATTTATTTGAGGATGATCGATCACAACATTTTCAAGATGATTTTCAGTCATCCCTTGGGACTTGTGATACATATCTTTTTCGGTATGTAGAATTGTTGTATGAGGACTCTTAGCCACCTTCATCCTCAAATTTGGAAGAATACCAAGATGTGGCCATCTTAGAGCGAGAAAAGGCTCACTCTACAAAGTGAAAGTATTTTCATATTGGGGATTTTTACAGGGATTCACAGATGAAGAGGCCACACTTTTCTTTATTTACACCTGAGCTCGTCCCTTATGTCACTCCTTCTTCTGAGATAAATCATGAAGTCTTCTTGGGATATCTCATATCTTCTCAACATTCAGGGAGCAATGATTTTCTAAGTGAAAATGAAGACAAGCCTTCGTCTACATATGATATCCCTTTTCAGAGATGGATTGATCATGCTCCTGGTTACACTTTCAGGCAGGATGATCAGACTAATGGTTCTTATTTTCAGTAGGATTTCCTCCCTCCCACCCATCTCTATGAGTTTCATCTTAGGATTGATTAGATATCTATTTATGCTCATGATCATTTTGTGTTGGAATTATCTTTTTTGTTTCACATGATTAAGCATAGGGGCATATACTTTGATGAGATGATAAACTGGTTACATTGTTGTATGGCTTCACTTGCCATCATCTCTAGCCTGATTTTCAGGGCCCCAAGCCCCCCATGTAAGTAGGTAAGTCATTTTGATTTTTTGCATTTGCATCTTGATCGCTCATGTTAGTTTAGATGCATTTCCTATTTCATTTTTCTCAACTTGCATATTGATTTAATTCTTAGATTATAATTTTTTGAAAAAATGCTAAAATTTTATTTTCTAGATTAGTTTTCGTTTGAATTTTGATCTATATGGACGAAGGGTGATAGAACCACCCTAGGTTTTATGGTTTCTTGTTTCAATGTAGGAACATGTCTACCAGGAGATGCTGCGGTTCTCAGGCACTCTATGACGAGCACATGTCCCCAAGTAGGAGCCATAGGTTATCCCCATTTTGTGGGATAAATAAGGAGATCATGTCTCGAGGCCCCCAGGTTATAGATATGGAGTGTCGAAAGACTACACGACTAACAATTTCCACTTGCACATACAAAATCCTGCTCTACCACCACATTTTGATCCATTGTCAGCGCATCCACCACACTTGATATCTTCTTGAAGGCAGATGGGTCTTGCTCCATGCAATACAAGTCAGGTATTGTGGCAGGTAATCACCTTAATATTTAAGGCATTTAATCATGTAGTATTTAAGCTACTTTTGATTATAGAATGCTTGCTTGGACATTATGCTTTTGAACCTGTTTCACCTTGGTGAGTGTCATAAATTTCCTAGTAAGTGGCCATACTTTGGGAAAGGTTTGCAACTAGGGGTCCCTTGAAGGGTTATCATACAATTTCTGACCATACATACCATTTTCTACTCATTACTTTCCCATCATACTGCCCTCTTCTAGGCCCTTTGAATTTGGTGACCCAAGAAGGGCATGTACCTCATTTCATGGGAAGAAGGGGCCGAAGGCCCATAGGGATTGTTGCTGCATAAAAAGATAAAAGCCTAGATATTAACCTTCTAGATGCTCCGCCTAGGGATCCTCGAGAAAGCAATGAAACACTTCTTTGTAAGAAAAGGGGGACCTACAAAATTGAATGATAATGAATGCTTAGGGGGTTAGTTGGAGGATGGGAGGTCTCATCATGAGCCAACCTATCATGATCATGGGTATTTAATGGTATGACATTGCCATCATCTGGTCACCAAGCTAGGGTAGTGGCTCTCATGTTACACAACTGAGAGAAAGGGGGTCTCATCACGAGCCAACCTTTTCATTTTCATGAGGTATTTGTGAGTGACACTATCATTATCTGGACACCATGCCAGGACAATGGCCTTTAACTCATTCCTTAAAATATGAAGAAATAGTGGCAAGAAGATGGGATTGGAAAAAGTGCATCGCAAACTAATGTGCCACACACCCTCTACAAAGGCACTCATGAATGAGATAATACGAGCCCTTGTATGTCATGAGAGTCATCGACCTATGAATTCTAAACCCCTTCCATATCATCATCTACTACATAACCTTGAAAGGCCATCCTTGGGAGCATCCCCTCCTTGAGGGTTTTGGTCTATCCAATAAGACCTTTATGACACCCCTCCCATACTTAAACTTGGTCAATTGTATAGGGTTTTGAGATTTTGTTTAATTTCATGAGGTAGTTTTGATGCACATGTTTAGGTGCCTTGCTTATTAGACGTGGTTTATACTTGTCATGATATCTTTGACTTGATATCTTTGAAGGGCACACCCTTTTGTTTTGTAGGACCTTGCTTGGTGGCCAGTTTTGGGAGAACAAGCCTAGCTTGGGCTTCCATGGGGCAAGGAACCCACATTTTGCAGGTCCTTGCTTGGTGGCCAGTTTTGGGAGAACAAACCTAGTTTGGGCTTCCATGGGGCAAGGAACCCACATATTAGATGTGGTAGGCCTGCACACCGGATCACAAAAAAGTGCTTTTGGAGGCTTACTTGACATCATGGAGGATCTTATCCAGCCCCTAACACCCAAACAATTTGCTTAGTAGAGGAAAAATATCATCTTTTGAGGGATGATGTCATGCTTGAGGGGGTTTGATGGTGATGGAGTAATTTCACATTGACACTGGGCATATTTTCATCAGATGAGGTATGGAGAAGGGTTAGCACATGATGAGGAGACTCAAAGAGCCCAAACGACTTCCAAATCTTCTCCAATGACTCGCTCAAGTGCAAAAACGTCCCCTAAAGGGGTGACATCATCTTGTTCTAGGGTTTCTTTTGTGTAAAAGTGAATATGTTACATTTGGAGGGCACATAACCTGTGTATTTTTTAAGGAGAGATGCCAATGGTTGATAAGGTGGTGGGTCATATATTGATTACTTACTCTGCATTTTACAAAGTTCATTACCCGCCTCCTGCTAGGATCCTCCGCAACGTTTTCCGAGCTGCCGACAAGGTCTATGGATATTTTGATGGTGCAACACAGAACGAGAATTGTGGGGGAGGATTTTCCATTTATAGAGATTTCTCTTTTGTTTGTTTTGGTGTTCGTGGTGGAGGCAAAGGCACAAATACAAAGGCTGTATTGTTGGGTATTTGGACTCGCCTCATGTGGGCCAGGAAGTTGTGTATTCAGTGCATATAAGTGATTGGGGATTCCAAGATGATTATTGACTAGTTAAACTGTCTTTGTGTCATAAAGAACATCACTCACACCCACCGCTATGACAGGATCAGAGCTCTAGAAAAGATTTTTACTGAGATTGAATTTTGACATATCTATCGAGAATTGAACACTGTTGCGGACAAATTCTCAAAGGAGGCTCTGGGGTGGAAGGAAGGACTCTCATGGATCAAAGTATTGAAAGATGGAAAATTAATTTCCCACATATTTTGTTACAACTCTTAAAATTGTGGTTTTGAGAAAAACCATAGCTGATGGATATTTTACCGATTGACTATATACATGCTTCTCATGGAACTATGTTAAGTAGACTAAACATCATAGGTTTTGACATGACACACTTTCCATCTTTTGAGACGGAAGTATACTAGTGATGTAATATAACTTTTGATTTCTTATAATAACAAAGTAATGTTTTTTTCATGTAAAAAAAAATAAATTCACAAATTACAATATTAATCTTTTCTTTGTTTAGTAAACTCATCACACTGCATTAATGAAACATTATCTCCAACACTCCCCTTTAATGTTTACCATACAAAACTTACAATACTAAATCACAAATTACAATATTAATCTTTGTCTCATTGTTTCTTCTCTTTTCTTCACCACACTTTTGAGCTTCCCACTTGATCCATCGCGATGTAATTGCAATGACCAACAATATTGACATACTAGGCTTATAGGTGCTTCAACAAGCAAAACTATTAAGTACTGAATCATTCTATGGACATGCTTCCTTCTATCAGATATTTTGCTTTCGACCCCTGGCTTCACACAATCCATCATCGGCATATAACAAATATAAACATAACCAAATCAATAACCAACTTGTGGCAAGGCCAAAGCTTATACACACCAACTTAAGCAATGTTACCCTGTTCTATAGTTGGTTCTTCATCTTTAAAACACATACCCCGCACGATAAATCTGTATATATCATCAACAGTGAAACGCTACAGAATAGTGCCCATTAGAACCACCGCTAAAGATCTAACAAACTGATAAAGGTAATGCCCATAAGAACCACCGCTTACACCAATTCGCAGTCTCTTTCAACAGGCAACAACTACGTTCACTAAATGACGACTTTCCTTTCTTAAATAGCAAATAGTTCCAGGCCATTTCAATCTGAGTGCAAGCCTTTGCAAAATTCACCGAACGACGAAGTTGACGAAACCTCCCATAAAGACTTTTAATGTCCAGTTCCATAGAATGGAGCCAGGTCTCATCTACTGGAACAAGGTTTTAGTTGCAAGATAATCCTCATCTCGGAGCACGTGTGGGTGGCTGCGACTTTCCTTCTCGACTGGCGCTCAGTTTCTTTCTCCTCAGAGCATCTTCTTTCTATTCACATCCACTGATTGGCAGCTCATAGATTGGAGGATGCAGATCTGAAAAAAAAAACTGATATTGCAGCTCCAACGATTCGGCCTTGATTTTTGCTCACATTCACACTGATCTCCACCACAGTCCAGCACCCTCACACGTAGTAGTCAAACAAATTCAATAGAGGTACACTTCTCCTCCAACGGGTAGGCAAAGATATCACGTCCAAACCATCGCAACAAGATTGTGGCTTCGAATCCCACAGCGGAACAAATAATAAATGCAACACAGAGAATTAATACTCACACTCACAAATATAATTCACTCACACAAGCATACATTAATCTGTGTATAATTCACTCACACAAGCATACATTAATCTGTGTATAGAGAATCAATCCTCAGATCTTTTCCATATTCCTGAGTCTTCCCATGAGGGAGTACGGGGGTTCAGATGAGCTCTGATACCATATAAGCTCTGATATCATATAAAAAATTTGAGGAGCAGATATTGTACACAGATTACACATTAATAATATTTTTATTACACGATCAAATCAAGTTACAATACATATATATAGTTGGAGTCAGACTGTAAACATAGTTACAATACATATATATAATTAAATATAATGTAATCTCAATAGTCTAGTCTGACTTTACACTGCCAACTGTACTTTCTTTTCTTGATTTGCTTGAGCCTATTTAGCTCAGCTGTTTTCCTTTTGCACATAACTTCTTCATTAACTTTTCTCATTGTACTTTCTCCTTACATTCTCAATATACTGAATACTATTTCTGCTCTATTCTTTCTCTCTGCATTTCTTGCTTCACAATTTATCATGGTATCAGAGCATCAATAGTAAGCCTCTTCACACAGACTAGAGAGCAACACGATCCTGACAACGCATAGCTTAAATTGACATCCAGAGCACGGGACACAGTTTTTTCACAAGGCTTGGAGAGCTGTCCGCCATACGCTCAAAAGATTGTTGTAGGAAGCTCACACGAGGAAGTAGAGCGCTATACACTCGAAAGATCGAGGAAGCAGAGACTGCAGAAGGAGAAAGTTTAAAGATTCGTGAACAATTTCAGATTCGTCAAAGATTCACGAAGAAGAGCTGCAGGAGGAAGGAACATTTGAAGAATTCAAAGAAATTCATTCAAATTAGTGAAAGATTGTTGAAGAAGGCATAATTGTTTAAAGAATTTCGAAAATTCTCTCAAATCCGTCAAAGATTATTGCAGAGAACAAAATGCTTCAAAGAATTCGTGTAATTGTTTCAAATCTGTGAAAGATTCACGATTTTTCTTCCGCAGGAGAGAATCTTTGCAAGAATAGCAAAGAACTCGCGAAAGCAGCCAAGAACGAGCAATCGCAGCTGTAAGATCCATCTTGTGATCATATCTGAGGCGAAAATTCAGTTCAGAAGGGACGAGGAGAGCACAGAAAAGGCGAAAGAATTACAGCCGTTGGATTTTGCGCAGAGGACTGATAGCCGTCGGATCCGTGAGAAAGTGCACGAGGTTTAGTCCTCTGGAGCGCACAGGAGAAATTTTGACTTGCGAAGTCACAAAATCGTTATGACTGTCCATCAAGGGACATGCGGCGAGATCTCGACATTTCGCTGACTTGCAGGGTGTAAAGGTCAGAAGATTGCCGTGAGAATTCGTGAATTGCGAAATCCTGATTCATTCTAGACCGTTGGATCGAGAAAGATCGTGCGTCGTTGATCTGACTCTATCGCAAAATCAGGAATTGGGAGTTGGACGAGCAAAGGAGACTGCACTCCAAACCTTGATACGCGAAATCCCAAAATCATCTCGACCGTCCATTAATTAGCACACATGGCAACAAATCCAAGTGCCATCAAAATTTCGGCATTTCGGAGTTCGGGATATCGAAGGTCATGTTGACGAAGGTCGGGACACTCCATGGTGAAAGTCCCAAAATCCCGAAAAGATCACAACCGTCCATTCGTTGGGACACGTGGCGGAGATTGAGGAAACTATCGGTATTTCGGCTACCAGGGTTTCAAGTTGATAGAAGATTTGTGTCACCGGGGGTTGCAAGTCGCAGAATCACAAAACGCAGGAGGACCGTCCATCTTGAGGAGACGTGTGGCAACAATCCAGGATTTCGGGAGATTTTCCGAAAGGAGAAGGACACTTTGCCATTTCGGCATTCCGCGTATCGGTATTTCGGGGGTCAAGAGGACAGGAGATCGGGCGCTTGAGTCGCGAAACCCCGAAACTAGACTGTGGTCTTATGAGTAGTGGTCACATGGACCAAGGCATAGCTCAAGGGGCTAATTGTTGTTAAAGCCATTTCGACAAATCGACATTTTGGAGATCGGAAGGACGAAAGGTCAAGGATACTTGACATCGGGAAGAAGTTCCGAATCGCGAAAAGCCGGTAGCGCTTTAACATTTAGGTGCGTGGTCACATTGAAAGGAGACTAAGGGCCAATCCAAGGCCGTTAAGCTCTCTTCGGCGTCTCGACGACCAGAAGTTGTAGAGACAAGAGTTCGAAGGACTCGTATACAACAGTCTCGAAGTCCCGAAGGACGAAATTCCAAAGTCACTGCAAATTACACGCAAGAGACAGGTAAATACAAATTTTTTCCCAACCTTTTTTTTCGGTTTTGCTAAATTTCTTTAAATATGGCGACGTCTAGCAATTTAGGACCAACTCAGGGTCTGATTCTTCTTGGAAAGAACTATGAGTTCTAATCTCTTCGAATGAAATTCTTCTTGCAATCACAAGAGTGCTGGGATCCAGTGGATCTTGGATATGTGGAACCAGATCCAGCAGACCTTTCCGCCATGACAAACCAACATAGAATTGCTCAGGCAACTCAGAGGAACAGAGAAAATAAAGCTAAATTCTGGATTCAAAATTTAGTGAATGACTCGATTTTCTAAAAAATCACAGGCGCTGGTACTTCAAAACAGGCCCGGGACATCCTTAAATCAGCCTACCAAGGCAATGACAGGGTCAAAACAATCAAACCGCAGACCTTGAGGACACAATTCAAGACTTTAAGAATGACAGAGTCTGAAAATGTGGATCAGTTCATGACCAGAGTCATGGGAATCGTGAACCAGATCAGATTGACTGGTGAATCCATCACCGATCAACGCATTGTTTAGAAAGTCCTCAGAAGTTTACCAAAGAAATTCGAAATGGTTGTCACAACAATCCTTGAATCCAAGGATCTGTCACGTTTTTCAACAGATGAACTGACTGGTTCCCTGGTGACACATGAGACCAGACTGCATCTCACGAATGAGTCAATCTCCAATGATTTCAAAATGCAATTCTCCTTCAACAGAGGGAGAGGCAGAGGGAAAAGCAGAAGTCACCAAGGAAGAAGGAGCAATCACAGTAACCCTCATTCTAGTGGAGGACACAAACAACATAATCAAAATCAGAGTTTTCAGCCTCAAAGAGGCAGAGGGAGAAGATCAAATGACAGATCAAGCATACAATGCTATGACTGCAAAAAATATGAGCACTATGAATCTGAATGCCGGAAGAAGCAAGCAGATCATCTCTCAGGCAGAGCACATGTGTCAAATCATATAGGAGAAACCTCAAAAGGTATGTTTCTCTCATGCCACAAGACTGAAGAACAACCTAAAGATCTTTGGTTGCTGGATAGTGGATGCAGCAATCACATGACAGGTAACAAAGATTTACTTTCATGCATTGATTCTTCAATCTCATCTGATATTACACTTGGAAATGATTCCTTAGTCAAAATTCAAGGCAAAGGAACTGTACCTATTCTTACTAAACAAAATGAAAAGAAAGACATAAACAATGTCTATCATGTTCCAGATCTGAAACATAATCTGATAAGTGCAGGACAACTCATTGAACATGGCTATAAGGTACTCTTTGAGGGAACATCTTGCAAGATATATGAGAAAATCCCAAGCAGAAAATTGATTTCTGAAATCCACATGACTAAGAATATGATGTTTCCCCTTACACTCAGAACTACAAATCTGATTCAACCATATGCACAAAGTGCATCCACCCTGAATGAAATAATGGTTTGGCATACAAGATTTGGACATCTACCCTTTAAGAGTCTAAGTTTTCTTCAGAAGAACTCCATGGTCAAAGGTCTTCCCATCTTCAAAGAACAAAATTCCCCATGTGAGTCTTGCATACTTGGAAAACATAAGAGAACTAGTTTTCCACAGTCATCCAATCAAGCCAAACAACATCTCGAACTTGTTCACACTGACCTATGTGGATCAATGCAAACAGAGTCCATAGGTGGTAGCTTTTATTTTCTAACATTTATTGATGATTTCAACAGGAAAATATGGATCTATTTTCTCAGACACAAGTCTGAAATTTTTGCAAAATTCAAGGAATTCAAAGCAGAAGCTGAAAAATAGAGTGGCAAATATATAAAAGTTCTCAGGTTCGATGGAGGAGGAGAATACAACTCCAATGAATTTGCAAATTTCTGCAAATCACAAGGCATTATCATGCAAACAACAACCAGGTATACTCCACAACAGAATGGAGTGGCTGAAAGGAAAAATCAGACAATAATGAA
>ML807994.1:114518-135513 GCA_009831015.1 Picea engelmannii
GGTTCAAGCCATGAACCAAGAAATTGACTCCATTGAGAAGAACAAGACATGGGATCTTGTTGATTTTCCAAGTCACAAGAAAAGTATTGGTGTCAAGTGGGTTTACAAAACTAAACTCAATGAAAAAGGGCAGATCGAAAAATACAAGGCAAGACTTGTTGCCAAAGGATTCTCACAACAACCTGGTACTGACTATGGTGAAAATTTTGCTCCAGTAGCAAGGTTAGACACTCTCAGAACTCTATTGGCCATAGCAGCCCAACATAAATGGCAAGTATACCAGATGGATGTCAAGTCAGCTTTCCTAAATGGTTTCTTAGAAGAAGAAGTTTATGTCGATCAACCACTTGGATTTGAAGTCCAAGAGCAGCCAACCAAAGTATATCGGCTGAAGAAAGCCTTGTATGGCTTAAAGAAAGCTCCAAGAGCTTGGTATAGAAGAATTAACACTTATCTAATCAAAAGTGGTTTCAGCAGAAGTCAAAATGAGGCAACACTTTACACCAAAACTGATCAGCACGGTAAATTTTGATTGTATGTTTATATGTTGATGACATGATATATATTGGAAATCTTGAATTAACCAATTTTAAACATGCCATGCAATCTGAGTTTGAGATGACAGATCTTGGCATCATGAAATATTTTTTGGGGATTGAGGTTGATCAATCAACCAGAGACATTTTTGTCTGTCAGAAAAAGTATGCAACAGACATCATCAAAAGATTTTGCATGGAGGAATGCAATCCAACAAAAACCCTTATACCTCTAGGCACAAAATTGAGCAAGAAAGATGAAGGCCCTATAGTGGACCCTACCCTGTACAAAAGTTTAGTAGGCAGTTTGTTGTATCTTACAACAACTAGGCCTGATATTATGTATGCAGCTAGCCTTGTTTCCAGATTCATGGAATCCCCCAAAGATTCTCACTGGAAAATGGCGAAATGGATTCTGAGATATATTGCAAGAACTCTCAATTTTGGCTTATGGTACACTAAATCTGATAGTAATCAACTTTCTGGTTACACAGACAGTGATTTTGCAGGCAACCTAGATGACAGGAAAAACACCTCAGGACATGTTTTTCACCTGGGCTCGAACCTAATTTCATGGGCATCAAAGAAGCAACCAATTGTATCAATATCTTCTGCAGAGGCAGAGTATGTCGTTACTACCTTAGCTTCTTGTCAAGCTGTGTGGCTGAGAAGAATATTGAAATATATGTCACATACAGAAAAAGATCCAACTCCTATTTTTTGTGACAATACTTCAGCAATAGCTCTATCAAAAAATCATGTGTTTCACAAGAAAAACAAACACATTGACACTCACTTTCACTTCATCCGCGAGCTCGTCAATAATGGTGATATTGCACTTCAATTCTGTGGTTCTCGAGATCAGCTCGCAGATATCTTCACAAAGCCACTGGGAAAATCTGTTTTTGATTTTCAGAGACAACACTTGGGCATAATCAGTGCTGATGTTTGTAATTGTTGAGTTTAAGAGGGAGTGTTAAATATAATGTAACCTCAACAGTCTGACTGTACACTGCCAATTGTCCTGGCTAGCTGTACTTTCTTTTCTTGATTTGCTTGAGCCTATTTAGCTCAGCTATTTTCCTTTTGCACATAACTTCTTCATTAACTCTTCTCATTGCACTTTCTCCTTACATTCTCAATATACTGAATACTATTTCTGCTCTATTCTTTCTCTCTGCATTTCTTGCTTCACAATTTATCACCTGAGTCTTCCCGTGAGGGAGTACAGGGGCTCAGATGAGCTCTGATACCATATAAGCTCTGATATCATATAAGAAATTTGAGGAGAAGATATTGTACACAGATTACACATTAATAATATTTCTATTACACGAACAAATCAAGTTACAATACATATATATAGTTGGAGTCAGATTCAACTAATTCCAAACATGGAATAGAGGTTGAGAGAATCTCTCAATAACCTTCAACAAATCTCTAATCTCAGCACACTGTATTAATGGAAGCATTATCTCCAACAATATTGATTTCACAACTAACAAAAAAGTGAAGTATGAATGTAATGATGATTTAAAGTTTCTTAGATTGCTATATATCTATGGAAAGGAGAAGTATCCGGAGTTTTTTTTTTTGGTTCTGGCTGGTTAATAGGCCCCTGCCTAAAAAGAGTTAAGGGATGCCTGGTTTGAGGTCAATAATCAAATTCTAAATGCTCTCTTTACCATGATGTGCCTTTATCAACACCCATAATGCTGTTATCATCTTTTAGTTCTCTATAGATGGAACCAGACGACAATTTCAATCTTAGAAAGTTCTACTACAAAAATGGGACTTACAAACTTGATGAATGGGCACTCATGATGGTAGTAATGCTACTTCTGCAAGTGAATTGTTTTGTGCAGTATACGCTTTGTGGTCTCATTTGGGGCTATAAGAGATCAGAGCGTCTGGCTATTGGAGTGGGTTTCTACGTTCCTATTGCAAGAGGTTCCCCTGTTGCAGCTGGTCTCTATCTTGTCCTCAGTCCTCTTAGATAATATTACGAACATGCAGGTAATTTGGAGACCAGGGTTATAAGTATCAGTGATGCAGATCTTACTAGGACAGATGATAACTCTGTTAAAATAAAATCTACATACACATTGCTCGAGAAGAAATACTCCTTTTTCTTAAGAGGTAGTAAAAGAATGGAAACTAAACCAAAATGGTAGGGAGGTCTATTTGACTACTAGAATGATCCTTTTGTTGCATTTTTTCCAACATTCTGTGGGTTTTGTGTTTTTGGGTGGAATATGGATAGACTAGATTCGAGAACATGTATGTGCACACAGTGCCCTTTATTTTGTTGTGCATGGCCCTTTATTGGATCTTCACCTTGGCTATTGTCAATATTGATAATGAAAATATTACCGAAGGTCTTCGATCACTTGTATAATTCTTTGAGTGTTTTGGCTTCTTTACAGTGGGATTTGTAGGATTCAGATGCGGAAGAGGTTTGGCCTACCTGGGAATGGCTAGTGTCGTGGGCAGCCTAATGTGGCAGATTTTGTGTAGTGGCTTTTGTGTAGTGTTTGTTTTGTTTGTCAGGACGTTTGCACCTGAAATTTCTATGAGGTTTGTGATGATAAACTTTATTCTAGACAATACCTTAGCCAAGATTCACAAGACTCGAGAGATACTTCACCCAGATTGGTTTCCTTGGGTCATGAACCAGGATCACCATCCCTGTTATCTTCATAATTCCAAGCAAGGGATACTACCATTTGATCCATTGTTTGTATTTTTTGCCCCACTTCTCTCGTAATGGATTAGACATCCACTTTGAGTTGTTGAAGGTCATTGTGCATGGCTAGAAACTCCTTCGGACTTGTGAGGGCAACAAGCACACTCCATGGTCTAGATTGTGTAAATTTGCAAGTAGATATAAATTACTTCATTGAATTGAATACATTACATGAGTCGTGACCATAACATTCCAGATTTCTCTGTCCTCAATATAAGTACATAGATAGCGAGGATTTGCTCCTGTTACCTATTACCCAGGTCAAGCACTATAGGCCGCATTTTGAGGCGGGTAAACTATGGGAGCTAAAACTGCATCCATGCATGCAGATTCCCATCTGTTGGACGACCTGTCCCTCCAAGGTATTTTACTCCTAACAGTGCTTTAAACACATCTTGAGCATTTCAGCCACCAATGTTCAATTCTGTTTGGATGGTTTCTCGCCTCTCATCACACGTGAGGTTACTGAGGTTTCTGGATATTTTTTCAAAGTTCACAATGGATTGCCCTTTGCTGGCCCCTACGTGTTTCAATTCCTGTGTTTTGGGCGATTCAATGGTTCCTTGTAAGTGTTGTCATGCTACAAAGATTTACTCGTTGTTGTTGTGTCTCTGCAGCTTGAGAATGTATCTAATTATTGGCTTATTCATGTTTTCTTAGTTGAATTTATGTTGTGGTTGTTTACTCCTGCCACAGCTCTCATGTGGTAACTTTTATTTGATGAACATTCATCGCTTACTTTGCAGTCCAATGTCACCTACAGAGACCATAACAATGCCCTCTATTGTATTTTTTTTGACTGAATCTACTGGGCATTCTCACAATGTCACCTACTGGGCATTCTCCACTGTGGCGGCCACTGAAGGGATCAATCGAATCGTGACCAGGGATTTGGTTTTGTTGTCCGAGCAGGAATTGATGGACAACTGAGATTCGCAGTCCAATGGTCACCTAGAGAAACTATAACAATGCCCTCTATTGTATTTTTTTGACTGATTGTTTCAGGAAGTTACTGGGCATTCTCCACTGTGGCGGCCATTGAAGGGATCAATCAAATCGTGACTAGGGATTTGATTTTGTTTTCCAAGCAGTAATGCAGGAATGGATGGACAACTGAAACTTGGAACTTGGGTCATTCGCAATGGTGGTCTCTATCAATAATAATAATAATAATAATCCATTTTTTAAGGTCACTGCCAAACCATAATAATAATAATAATAATAATCCATTTTTTATGGTCACTGCCAAACCAAACATCTAATTGGTGTACATGAGACCCCTTGTTTAAGGTTCCTCACATAAAGTTGATGAATACCTATAACATCCTAAGGGTTGTTGCTTGAATACAAAATTATTATTTGAACTAATTTTTTTTTTTTTTTTAAATTAAGATATAGTTTAATAACTTAGATATAATAAATAAGAATATAAATCTAACAAATAACTAAAATCAGGGAGGGATGTCATGGTTTAATAATGTATAAGATATTTTCACAATTAATCACTATAAAACAACAATACATAAATTAAACATGTCATCAAACATTTGTAGTTTTTAGCTTATTGAAGTCCATGTGTTGATTCAATAAGTGCTTTAGTATCTTACGATCTAATTATCAATCAAAAGGGAGGAATCACACCCAAGGGTGGAAAATACAAATGCTACTACCTTCACAAGTATTACCTCCCAAGCACTCTAGTATCTCATGATCTAATTATGAACCAAAAGGGAGGAAATCACCCAAGGGTCAATTTTTCACCTAACAAACGCTACTACCTTCACAGGTATTGCCCCCCGAGCAGGTCTTAGGCTTAATGAGGTGAGAGAATTCACGATACACAAAAAATCTCTATAAAGAAGTCACAATTCCCAAAGGATTATCAGATTATGAGATTCCCAATTGATTAACCTTAGTGTGGTGGAGAGACTCTTGATCTACAACTCCTCTAAAACCTCTGAAGGTATGGTTCATAGGGGTCTTATGACCACCCTCACCCTTAGTGAACACAATCACACTTGACAGTGGCACCCCTTTGCAAGGATCTTGCTACCACATTCGTCCCTGGTGAACATAATCACACTTGGTAGTGGCGTCCCAAGGGCCCAAAAGAATAATACAAGTAACCAAGCATAACATGAGCTTTAGCATGGGTCGTACACTCCCAACCTCTTAGTCCACTCATACCAAGATAGAGCAATCAATAATATGCTCTACCAAGTACACAATTCAAAATCACAGAGTTCTTTCTCAATTGGTAAAATCTCAGAACATTTTCTCTTAGGCCAACCAACCATCTTTAAGGCGATCAATTCTTTTGTAATCCTCCCAGGTGTAACAACATCTCCAATATTTGGCTCATCGCCTTCCCCCTTCCCATGCAAGGGTGAAATTGGGCTTGAGAATGAAATTACAAGTGCTAGGAATAAGGTAAAAGTAAGTTATAGCTCATCCCCCTTTGGCCCTTTTACCTCACTTAACTTTAATTGTCATTTTCTCAAGTTTTCCCCTTCTCGTAGGTTTTCTAAGCTCTAGGACATGTTGGTCATCCTCATTGAGACATGAGCCTTTTCCTTGAGTGTGTTTCCTCATCTTTCCATCAATGTTTCAACTTGTCACATATTACTCCTTCCCCTTCCAATAATACCAATGTACATGCAACATCATCATCATAAATCAAGAGCATCATAACAAGGAGGTACATCAATATACATGCCATTCAAGAAATGATATAAATATCCAACCATATCATTACAAGGACTAACCATGCTAAATAATTACCAAAGAATATCAATATTACACAACCATTATCAAGAATAACAATGCTAAGTAAATCATCAACAAAGAATATCAATGCTCATCACAATCGAAGCAATTACATGGATATCTATGTTTGTCATAATTGATCATTAACATAAGAAAACAACAAGGGGATGATGAGTCCAAAACACCATCTTCTTATTAGTCAAAACTAAAAAAAATTAACAAGTCAAACATCAGGGTGTTACAATCCTCTCCTTCTAACAAGGGCTATGACCCTGGAGCCAAGTCATCATCAAATAAGTGAGGCCCTAAAGATTTTTTTATTTCCGATTCCAATTCCCAATTTTCATCATCTTCTAAGTAGTGTTACCAATGGACCTTAACCCAATTTATTACTTTGTTACGTAAGTGTTGCTGCTTATTGTCAATGTTCGCTAGAGCTCACTCATAAATTCTACTATTTCCTTCATATGTATAGCATCAAAATCCAACACATCGTTGGGTTTAGGCACATATTTTTTTAAGTAAAGATACATGAAAAATATCATGATTTTTTAGATGTGGTGGTAATGCTAGTTTATAAGCAACAACGCTCTTCTCGCCAAGATCTCAAAATCCACAATATCTCGGTGTTAGTTTCTTCCATTTCCCTAGGTGCAAAGAACTCCTTTTTGTCTTAACTCTAAGAAATTTTTTTCTCTAACCTTGAAGCTTCGTTTTGATTTCCTTTTATCTACATAGTTCTTTTGTTCATCATGGGTAGTCCTTAGATTTTGTTGAACTTGTTTTACTATCTTTTCCATTTCTTCCAAGGTGTCTTGTTCTTGAGTCAACGACACTGCCAAGTTGTCCCAATTAACAAGAGAGTTGCACTTCCATCTGTATAAGGATTCAAACAAACTTTTCTTGATAAGTAATGGTATCCAATGTTATTGGCAAATTTCACTAAGGATATGTAGTCTTCCTAGCTTCTTGGCTGATTCATCACAAACACTCTAAGCATGTCTTCTAGACTTCTATTGACCCTTTTTGTCTAACCATCTGTGTCTGGATGGTAAGTTGTACTAAAAATTAGCTTCTTGTGTAACTCATGAAACAAACTTTGCCATAATTTGGAGATAACATTTGAGTTGAGATTTGTCACAATTACATTTGGTATACCAGACAACTTCACTACTTCTCAGATGAAGATGTGGCCATGTCACATGCCCAATGAGTGGTCTTGATTGAGATGGAGTGATCTATCTTTGTTAGTCAATTGAATACTGCCAATATCCAATCATTACCCTTGGAGGTACTTAGTAACCCATAAATGAAATCCATGGATATTTCTTCCCACTCCAAGATGGTATATTCAGGGGATTCAATTTTCCAATTGGATGTTGATATTTTGCTTTTATTTGTTGGCATTCCAAACACTAGGCCACATAGATGGCAATATTTGATTTCAAATCGATCCAATAGTATAGTTGCTTTATACTTCGGTATGTCCTTCAGTATCATGGGTGTCTAGAGTAAGGGGCATCATGTGCTTCATGAAATAACAACTTGTGCTTCGATACATAAAATAGATTGCTCTATAGAAACACCCCATATTTGGCTAGATGATGATCCTCACACTTTCCAAAATTATTTTTTTGTGCAATCCTTCCTCCTGAATAATGCTTGGCATAATTCTTGATACCACTTATCCTCCTTGGATCACATCTTGATTACTATCCTTAAGTATAATTGAGCTTGAGATATTGCACCTATATGTCATCTTTGGCTCGGGGCATTGACTACTAGATTCTACTTTTCTTTTGTATGTAATAATTCATAGTCATAGTTTCTCTGAAATGCCAACCAACGCCACTACTTGGCATTCAATTGTAGTTGAGCTTATTTCAAACTTTCTTAATTTTTCCATAATTGAAATTTTATGCCAATTAAGTAGTGCCACCATGCTTTTAGGGCATGCACTATTGAAAGGAGCTCCGGATTACGAGTTGGGTACTTTTGCTCATGAATATTCAAATTCCTCAATTCATAGCTTACTCCCCCCTCCTTCTTGCATACGAAATTCTCCAATCCTTCCTTACTTGCATCAGTGCACAACAAGAGGTCTTTGTCAAAATCAAGGAGTATTAATATGGGTGTAATGTAACATCCCAGTTTGACTCTCTTGAATATTATAAGTATTTTATTTTTGCAGTTAATAAAAAATTACCAAGGTTGGTGAAACAAAAATGCCTAGAGGGGCTATGATACCACACAAGGGGAAAGGTGAGGGGGTCTAAGGTGGATAAAAAGATATACCTTATGTTACCTTGAACCTTCACTCATTTCAAAATATGAGTTTGCAAAGTAAAATAGGTTAAGAGGAGTGGAAGAAAAAAATTCCTTAATCTAAGCCATCATTTCTAAAAACTAGCAAGTTGTCTCCCCTAGATTCTTCGAATTAGGAAAGAAGTTGAATTGGAATTCTCTTGTCATCATGCATTCATGATAAGTTCGAATGGGAAGAAGGGAAGGGAGGAGAGTTTTAGAGGGTGAGACAACAAAAAAAGAGAGCCAAGTCCATGATAGAACAAACTAGCCATGAAAGTAAGTTGTTAGATCTAGAAAAAGTGTCAAGAAACCAAGGGGATTATGCATAAGCTTGAGATATCAGCCTGAACCTTTCTATGCAAACACTGAATAACACTTAAGGGGGGATTTTTCGAGGTACTGTGGAGCAGAGAATGAGGTACTCCTTGTGTTTTGTGGGGTAGGTAATGTGGGTGCCTAAGAGTTTCTCTGTCTTCAAGAATCTCAATAGTATCAGCATGTATGGTGATCAATAGGATTAGATGAAAGTTGTCATTCATGGTTATTTTGTTGACTTTTAATAACAATAGTATTTAGGCAAAGGATGAGATATACTCAAATTCCCCTTCAGGATGTTATGGATGATGCCATTCGAGCTTCTGAGGCTTGGGGTATTCGATGATTATCTTTAGATTGAATCTGTTCCATTAAGAATGTATGTTATGTAATATGATGTCTGGAAAGTTGTTAACATCTGTAGTATGATAGTTGCTAAGCTGTTATTTTCTGTAGCATGATGTTTTAGGTAAGACCTGTTCTCTGGTGATAACATTGTATCTCATACTATTTTTTTAAATGTGTTGGGTTGTCTAAATTACTTTCGAATGGTGCAAGCTCCTTTCCTCAAGATGCAAAATGCCATCCTTCTAAACTCTTTTTTCTGCATTTTACATAAGCACTTATCTAATTGAATGCTGGTCTCAAGTTACATTTATTATGAAAAAAATGATTCAACTGTTTGGAGGCATTAAGTTGGAAATACTTTGAAAACCAACACTTTTGGTTTTCTGCTAGGTTATATTGATTTTCTGCTAGCTTAGTTGTCAAAATCCTTATTAATTTTGAATATAATAGCAGATGGGTGTTAACAAGGTTCAAATCTATTACAATAATATACACGTTAAGAGCTTAACATGTTACTTGCAGGAATTGAATATAGGTGGGGAAGATAACAACATTCCTCCCAACCACCTGAACTAAACCTGATTAACACACACACACACACACACACACACACACACACACACACACACACACACACATATATATAGGATTAATCAAATAGTTCGAACATATCAATTCAAGGTAAAGTTTGTTGTGAAGTTCAATTCTAGTCCAATTGAGGTTCAAGTTCGAACGAGTCACAATGGGGTACCAACTATTTTTGTGTTTGATGGATGAGAAACCCTCCATCAAGATATTCCAGGGAAAAAGGGGAGATCCCATGATGATTTCATATATTGATATAGTCATAGGTATTTATATTAATGAACAAAATAGTTGTGGCTTTATTTGTACAACCTCGATATATATTAGCTATAAAAAATACTGGACTCTAAGAGCATTGAACATGTAGTTTTTCAAAAACAACTAAATAAAAAATAGAGAAGTAAGCCCGTTCTAAAATTTGGAGGAATCTATCAGTAACAAGAAGAAACATAACATGATATGATTAGAGGATTAAATTATTTTTCCCTGGAGGTTGCGGTCTTTTGATTGGAAGTGTTAGTGGTCTCTTGAGAAACATTCATTCATTCATGGTTAGAAGAGATTTCTAAGAGAGCTTCCAAATATCAGAGGTTCACACAATTTTCCAAGGGGCAAGAAGATCTCAAACAATAGAGAGATAAGATTATGTTTCAGAGATGCAACCCCGATGAATGGTGAGAACCAAATTGGATTCTTTCTCCCATTCATGGAGCACCATGATATGTTTTTTTGCTTGAATATAGAGGCAACATTTGGTTTTCTCAGCTTTGTTGTGTTTATCCTCAAATTGCGCTCCAAGCCTTTAATTCTTGATAACAACAAATAGAGCAGTCTTCAAGGTTGTTAATTCAACTAAGCAAGCAATCACATAATTGTGCATTTCCCTCACATCACTCACAATTTTTGTGCAAAATGCACATCATTCCAATTTGGGCCATCAGAAATTCCAACCCATAAGAGATTAAGACACATGGCCATAATTTAATGGATTCATCCTAGAGAAAAAAGGAGAAACCTTGAAAAGATTCCATCGAGACGTTGAGCAAAAATGACAAGAAACAATTCAAACATATCAACCCGAGAAAATGGAATTTATGTATCAAGTACAAATATTTCCATTAGAACCAAATGTGGGGAACATGCCTTTATCCCTAACCTCCATAAATACCCTAGTGCAAATGTGAGCATGCAATTATAGGATGTTAAGACTCCTTGGATATTTTATCTACTCTCACATTCATGTAGCTTTGAGGAGATGTTTAATGTGACTCACCATACATCTTAAAAATACCTAACCATGACCACAAAATCTTTATGGGATTGAAGTGAACCCATAGGTCTCCTTGTATCCTTTCCAATAACATGCTTTTGAGCTCAAGATCCTTTTGTTAACCATTTTACTAGTTGCAACATCCATATGGGAGTCAAATATTTTTTCCTTTCTACCCTTGAATTCCATTCAGGTTTGTGTTGAAATACTTCACATGCGATTACCCAAGGTAAACTCTTGAGTGAGATGGTGTTAGAGTGGTTAGCGTCAACACACAAGCATATGATGTTATAGCTATGGATGGGAGATAATTTCTCAAAGGCAATGAACTTAAAAGAGTTACTACGTGCTCATTCGTGGACCCGACTTAGAAAATGTTGCTCCCTTGCTTAGTAGTTGGTTTCAAATGGACACATATTATGGATGTGTTGCATTGACACTTCAAGGAAATGGAGCCCAAAATGCAACGGGTTTTGAATCTCTATGTGGAACTTTCCTAAACTTGCAATCATTGCAACAATTCTATTTTCTTTAGGTACACACAACTACCTTGTTGGGCCACCAAATGATAGATGTAACATGAATGTGTGTTTTCTTGGTTGTACAACTCTACCTCAACTAGTTCACACTACAAGATTGGTTCTTTCATTGAGGAAATTAAGTATAGTCTCCTTACCCTTTTAATATAGTATTAACTCCCTTTGAGGAGACCTCCAACTTGACCTCCTCCATATTGTTGCAATTGATGGGATTTGCTCTGTGATAATATTCCCTTGTCAAAAGGGAGGGTTAATCATGGACAATCTTGGATATGGGCATTGGGCCTACATAGATAAGTTCAACGAGTTCCTGATCACAACATCTCAATAATCGATTCTCTAACCATAACACAATGCTTAGTGCTTTCAACAATTTGTCATTGTGTGATCATTTCCATTAGTCTCAGAGATCAAAACATCAAAAAACTTTATGTCAACACTTCTTTAATAATATCTATTGTGAAACTACCAATCTCTCGTGCCCTTTGTGAGTCACTTTGGAGGCTCTCTTGCTCCTACCTTTTGAGAACAATGTTTTATGCTTTTTTGAAATAAGACTCTAAGACTATGTTTTTTCCCTATTATAAAACCATTCACAACAAATAAAAATTAAGGCCTTAAAATCTAAGAAAAAATAGATAAAAAGGACAACAAAGATACATGATGAGAGAATCCTAAAAGACAATCCATATTACAATCAAATGCTTCACCACCCAGCTATAGTTATTGCCTAAGAACCACCATCAAGTTGGTTAAATCTAGATTACAATCAAATGCTTCACCACCTAGCCATAGTTGTTGCCTAAGTACCGCCATTGTGCTAGGTATATGGTATTTGTTAAGAATGCTTGGATTCACATGTCTATGCAAAAAGGACAACATGGTTCCAATGGAATACACAATCAAGAGCTTGATTACTCTAGCATTCTACTAGACTATACAAAATTGAGAATTTAATTAACAAATAACATGAACACCTCTGCAATAGTCCCTATGGTTCAATTTCCAAACATGACCTTTCACACAGTTCTAAGTCTGCAATCTTTCTCCCTCACATAGGTCTGGGTCTATGATAATTTACCATCACACAATTCCAAGTTACATCCAATTGAATAGTGGGAAATGAGCTCAAGTAGTCATTTATCCTACCTCACGATTCTCAAGAGAAAACACTAGCTTCATCTATCACACTTTCAAATCACATTACAAACTCTAGCAAAGTGGAAAGCCATAAATCCCATACAACAAACTATTGCTCCCAAACAAAGCCTCATATATGAAGACTACTTACACAAATCGCTTCCTCTACTGCTTGCTTCAATTGATGACATAAGTGTCCAACAAATAAAATGCATGTATGAATAACATATAAATAGGAATGGAAGTAGTGTGGAATTAAATTGTGTGGATCAATAGATAATCCTTTATTGCTTGAAATAGGTATTTATAGATCTTGGGTAGTAATGAAGGCAAGTTATCACTCAAAAAAAGGTTGTGGATGGGTGGATAACCCTTTGTTGGTTGAAGTAAGAATTTATAGAACTTGGTTAATTATTGAAGCAACTCCACTAAAAGTGGTTAAGTTGATGACAATAAGGTCAAATCTCAAAATTGAAGGGACATTATTTTCCTCATCTTTTGGTAGCTTGAATACAATATGGGTAATATTAGGTGCATTTTATCATTAGATCACAATCCTTTAACCCCCTTTTCACTCATTGAATGTGTGAGTGTAATCAACCTTCATAGCTGAGGCATATTATTTCTTTATCTTCTTTTGACAATCACTTTTCTGCAATAAGATATAGGTATTCCAACAAAGGATGAACACCTTCAATAACCAGTCACACAACTAGATCAAATATCAACACACCGATGTTTTGACATGGTAAAACCCATATGGGGAAACATCTATGGCCCCAACCAATGTGGTCACTTAAAACAATTTATTAATGCAAAAGAAAATTATTACAGACATATTTACAAGAAAGTTTCTCATAATCGATCATTGACAAATGACCCTACATACTATTTAAATAGATATCATGGACCAATTGGGAATTAAGCCATGGATCAATGTAGCTATTAATATCAAGGATAATATGAACCATCAGATCACTCTATGTCGAGAACATATCGTGACTGTTGGATTACCTAACTACAAATACATACTAATGCATACTAAAGAAATACACTAAGAAACATGCTTTTATCTAACGACACATTAGACCAAGTTGATTTTAACTAACTCATAAGTGTCTAAATATCCTAACATCCCCCCTTAAGAACAACTTGGGATAGGATTGAAAGATTTACAAAGGCGACACAATAAGAGAATGAAGGAAACATTAGAGCCTATCCCCCCCTAATGACAACTTCCTGAACTCCTAACATAGAACAAAATTTGGAGAACTTCGCTTATGAAAGAGACTTTGTGAAAATGTCTCCAACTTGATCTTCTGTAGAGAAAAATAACACTTAAATAAATCGATCATGAATTTGTTTCTTACAACCCCAAGTGATAGGTCTTGAACCAAGGTTGAAAACATAATCTGCAATAAAATTTCGATCATTAGGGTCATCGGCCCAATCTGAATCAATGAAACCAACCAATGAAGGAGTCCCCTTGAACTGTAATGTATCTCGAGCTGAATTGTACCCTGAACATATTGAAGTATTCTTTTAGTTGCTTTCCAATGGCCTTCATGGGGTGATTGCATATACCAGGCAACAAGACCAGTAGCAAATGAAAGATCAAGACGAATATGAGTCAAGTATAAGAGGGTACCAACTAATTTATGGTACAAAGTGGCATCAACTTTGGGAGGAGTGTAGGTGGCAACAAGTTTGACTCCAGACTAGAAGAGAGAAGGGGATGGTTTAGAGTCTTCCATGTGAAAGCGACAAAGAAGGTCACAAGCATACTTAGACTGGGAAAGAAAGTTTCCTTCCTTAGTTTGCAAGACTTGGAGGCCAAGGAAATAATGGAAATAGCCTAAGTCAGTCATTTCAAATTTATTCTTAAGGATGGTTTTCACATGGTTTAAAATTTTTGGGTTGGTACCAGTGAAGATAAGGTCATCGACATAAAGAAAAAGGATTATGAGATGGATTTCTACTTTCTTGGTATATACATTGGGGTTAGAATGGAATCTAAAAATGTTGGTATCAAAAAGAAAGATGTCCATTTTGGCATACCAAGCTCGAGGAGCTTTCTTAAGACCATAAAGAGATTTCTTAAGGTGACCAACAAGGCTAGAGTCATTCTGGACTTATCCAGGAGGTTGTTCCATGTAGATTTCTTCTTGCAAATCCCCATGCAAGAAGGCAAATTTAACATCCATCTGATGGACCTCCCATTTATGTGAGGCGACAAGGGATAGAACAAGGAATATGGAATTCATTTTGGCTTTAGGGTAAAAGGTTTCATTATAGTCTATGCCTTCAACTTGAGAGAACCATTTTGCAACTAATTGGACCTTGTGTCTTTCAACACTTCCATCTGATGCACACTTAGTTTTGTACACCCATTTACATCTGATAAATTTTCTTCTTTTTAGAAGGGGTACAAGATCTCAAGTATGATTTTCTATTAAAGAATAATACTCTTCATTCATTGTTGTATCCCAATCTGGACGACTTGAAGATTCTGCAAATGTCTCTGAATCATGAGCCTCTGAAACTTGAGCCAAAAGGGAAGTGGCTTGCTAAAACTGTGAACATGTTTGATGTTGATCTGAAGGATCATCGACAAGATCACCATATGCTTCTCGTGTTGAACGAACCCATCTAGGAAGTGGTGGTACTAGTGCGGGATCAAGTTCAATGGACTCATTTGGAGGAAGGTGAGCATGAGGAGGTGTATTTTCATCCTCATTATCATCATTTGAAGAAGAAGAAACTAGAATAGGAACAAAAGAAGGCACAAATTCCGAAGATGGCTCACAGGTCGAAGAATGCACAAACATTGAATTTGGCTCACAAATCAAGATATTTTCATCAAATTTAACTTCTCTTCTAATAATAATTTCATTACAATGTCGTTGAAGAAGTATGCAACCTTTGACATCTTCAAAACAACCAACAAATATACACTTCTCACTTTTAGGCTGCAATGCTTTCCTTTTCTCACAAGGATTGTGAGCCCGTGCTACACTGTCAAATACAAGAAAGTGACTTACATATGGCATAATGTTATTCCATGCTTCTTTAGGTGTTATATTTTTAAGATCCTTTATGGGAGTGTGATTTACTATGTAATTTGCACCGTTAATGGCTTTCGCCCAATACTTTAGACTTAATTCCTTAGATTGGATCATATAATTAGCCATTTCTTTTAATGTGCAGTTCTTTCTCTCAACAATACCATTTTGTTGTGGTGTATATGGAACAATGTGTTGCATTTGAATTCCCTGTGCAGTGCAATAACTTGCAAATTGATTGTTCACATATTCACCTCCATTATCTGTTCTTAACCTTTGAAGTTGTTGTCCATATTGCTTTTCTACAAGGGCCTTGTAGTCCAAAATATCGCTCTTAAGTTTTAAGAAGTAAACCCAAGGGCGTTTGGAAAAGTCATCAATGAAAGTTAATAAATACTTGCACCTAGAAAAATGAGAAGAAATCAGACCACACAAGTCACTGTGAAAAAGCTGCAAAGGGGCCAAGGTGTGCCAAGATGCATGTTTGTCAAAATTGTCCCAATGATGTTTGGTAAGAACACAACCGACATAAACACCATCTCTGTAGGAAACAAGAGGAAGAATGGTCACCATCCGTTGATTATATAGTTGCTGCAATGAACGATAGTTTAGAAGACCAAACTGCTTATGCCAAAGTTTTCTCAAGTCATCGCTATGAGAAACAAAAAATGATGGAGAAGAGGATGACCCAAAGTTGTCAAACTTGTACAACCTGGTAAGACCATCAACAATCCCAGTTGCGAGAACATGCTTGGGATATTTTAGATCCTTGATTACAACTTGGTGAGGTGAAAACTCTACGATATTACCTTCATGTGAATGAGTGATTTGATATATTGAGAGAAGGTTGCAAGAAAGACTTGGAACACATAATACACCATTGAAATGACCATTATCTACATGCATTTTTCCAGACCCTACAACACTAAGAGATGTATCATCACCAACAAATATTTTCTTGGTGTTGCATTCATTAAGAGAAGAAAACCTGGCTTTATCTTTATCCATATGATAACATGCTCCAGAATAAATAAGTCACTCATCAAAAGAAGAAGTAGAAGTTGCATTGAAAGAAAAACCAGAAGTAGAAAGTGCATGTCCAAGAGAAGAAGAAGAAGAAGTAGAATCAATATTGATGTTGTGCTTCTTCATCATTGCTTCTAAAGTTGTCGTCTTCTTAAAACATTTGGACTCATCATGACCATCTTTCCCACAAAAGTTGCAATGTTTGTTAGTCTTCTTATTTTTGGGTTTTTCTCCTTTTTCACCATTAGGAGCATAGGCTAGTGGAGAGGGTTTGGGACCCTTGGTTTGCTTGTTGTTGTGGCGAGGATGTTGTTTCTTGGGGTTCTTGGGTCTATCTTTCTATTGGGCCATTAAGGCTTTGCTGGATGTACCTGCAGTACTGATCAGTCCAAGTTGCACAAGTTTATCCTACTCTTGAATTAGAGAATCACGAAAGGACTCAAGAGAGGGTTCTTTATAGGCACTCCCTAGATATTTTCTAGTGGCATGAGAAGTAGATACAAAAACATAATATGCACTACCAAGCTTAGAAATAATAACATATATGCATCGATTTTCCTTCAGATCTAGTTCACATTCTATACATAAAATACTAAGTGTTTTGAACTTAGATAAGTAGTCTTCAATGTAAGGAAAATCATTTGGACTTAATTTTTTTAACCGATTTTCCAACTAGTGAGCTCGAACAATATTGTGTTTGCCAAACACAACTTCAAGCTTTTCCCAAGCCTTATCTGGGCTCTCAATTTTTTGAAGGTGAAACCTTAAATTAGGAGAGATGGAAATTTTGATTAGTCCATGGGCTTTGTCATTCCTATTAATCCATTTGATATACTTGTCATCATCAGTAGGTTCTTGATCTTTTCCCAAGGTAATCCTTTACAATCTTTTATTTCTTATTAAATCCTCCATATGAGATTTCAATTGTAAGTAGTTGGTATTGGTAAAAAAAATATCATTGGGATAAACCATATTAAATATGCATAAAAAGATGAAACTAATGATCTAGTTAGAAAGATCTCAAGAAAATAGACAGTTTAAAAAAAACCGACATTGAAAATGGACTTCGGATGTGAAAGTTGTGCTCTTCTGAAAAAGAGCATAAATGATAACCAAAGAGACACGTGGCAAGTAGAAGTTGGTCCACATGGTGATGCTCCTCCTAACTGTGCCTATAAGCTCACTTTTAAATAAGTTACTTACGAAGTGACACTCTTTTATAAAATAACTTAGAATCACTTTTCCAATGAAGTTACTTTGTAAATGAAAGTTTCATGCAAAATAACTTAAAATAAACTAAAGTTATTAAATAGTGATTCACTTTTATAAATTCAATGAAATGCACTTTACAATGAATGCACAAACTTTTTCAAAAAAAGTAAGAAAAAAGACACTTGAATTCAAGACCTCTTACTAAGTAAAGTAATTTTTAACCAAGTGAGCTAGTGAAAACCATATTATACTGTTTAGAAGGAGGATTGGAGTTGTTGATGATGATGATGACGACCTTAGAGAGCATGCTAAAAAAAAACTCCTTTCACGCAAGAAATAAATGTTGCTTCTCGACAACATAGGTTATATATCGGTTAGCATACCCGAAAAATGTAATTTTTTCGTTTATTTCTAATTCACTGAGATCACATAGAGCACACGAAAAATAACATACGTAGATAGGAAAACCCTTTCCGCTTTGTTTTTGATTTGTCAAGATCGCACAAGACACGGGGTAAAGAACATACGCATATCGAAAAAAGTAGCAATCTGGAAATAAAAAACATAACACTGAAATATTATCTCTACAAAAATTTAAAAGGGTGTATTCAGGATTTATACCTCCAGATCTGACTGAAATGGACGTATCTTGGGCATATGGAAACTTTTTTGAGTGAAACGAAAAACGTTCTTTACTGAAATGAGCGTTCCAGATGCAATGGAACAATCCTCTTGGCTCAAAACTAAATGAAAATAGAAGAAACCAGAGATGAGGTAACACAGATTCACGATCTCGATCTACAACGTGAGTGGGTCTTCACATGTGCTCTGATACCATGTTCGACAACACATGCATTCCAACAGAGGACAAACACCTTCAATAACCACTCACACAACCAGATTAAATATCAACATACCGATATTTTGACATGGTAAAAACCATATGGGGAAACATCCACGACCCCAACCAACGTGGTCACTTGGAGCAATTTATTAATGCAAAAGAAAAATATTACATAGAGATTTACAAGAGAGTTTCTCACAATCGATCATCGTTAAATGATCCTCCATGCTCTTTAAATAGAGATCATGGACCAATCAAGTGTTAAGCCACAAATCAATGTAGTCGTTAAGATCGAGAAGAATATGAACCATCAGATCACTCTATGTTGGGAACATATCTTAACCATCGGATTACCTAACTGCAAATGCATACTAATGCATATTAAAAAACACGTTTTTACCTAACGATACATTAGACCAAGTTAATATTAACGAACTCCTAAGTATATAAATATCCTAACAGTAAATATAAAAAATAAAAACATTATTTTTGATAGGTTGTACATCTGCAATATATAATATTGGTCTTAATCCCTCCTTAACTTAACTTAACTTAACTTAACTTGGATGATGAATTGTTAAATTACCAAAAGAACCATATTGAACTTGTCCACTCTACATAAAAATCCCATAAGAAGCTTGTCACTCTAGTGTTACAAATTCAAGTTGAATAGATGAAGAATTATTAAACTATCGAAATCGGGTATCTATTCCAAGAACACCATCTAAAACTTGTTCATACATATTATTTTTTTATTTAAATAATAAGCTTGAATTTAAGACTTAACACTGTGTTTGAGAATTGTTTTTGATATTTAATTTGTTTTATTTTTAAATTACATTTTCAAATGAATAAAAAAATTAAAAGAAAATTAAAAGTTTTTAAGTATATTTCCCATTTAACTTTAATGAAATTTGAATATTTGTAATAATTATTATAATTCAAGTAATAAATGGATTTTAAAGTTATAAATAGATTGTAGAATCATTTGCTAAAATGTTTTAGGTGTATTAAAATTTTGGAATTAACTATTAAAAAAGTTTGAGTTTGAATTATTAAATTTATATTTATTGGTTATATAAATATGTGTTTTAGATTTTCCCAAATGGGGTTCTATGCAACTAACATGCAGCGTAAGTCATTTATGAGGCTTGCTGTCACCCTCGTTTTCAATTCTTGGATGGAGGACAAAATTTATCGTGCTTCTGGGCAGGATGGACAATTCCCTCGTGCAGGTTTAATGGAGCTCTTAGTGCGCCACGGCGGAGGGACGATGATGGGTACAAGAGGCATGTGCAAAGTCACCTTAGCACCCCTGACACTCCTCCATTTCATCCAGGTTTGTTATGGCTTGTTTCACTCGGCTCAGTTTTCGCATTTGTGCTTCGCTTCATTCAGTCTCCTAGCTCTACGTGCTCTTCTGCTAAGTTCCGTCTGGTTTTCCTTATTTTCCATGCCCCGAGAGCATGGAAAGCCCAAGAGGGGTCCTTCTTGGTATATCTATGCAACCAAGCAGAGACACCTCCGCAAGCTTGCCCAGGCTTCTTCGATCACATTGATTCGAGGGAATAAGGAGCCAAATTCCCCTCCCATGGCCTATGTAGAGGAGGAAATTCCAGAGGAACCAATTACGATGCCGCCAAAATCCCTCCTCTACATAGTTCTAGACCCCCAAGACTGGCCCAACACCAATCTCCCTACAACTTCTACAACATAAGCCATGGAGGGGGTGACTTGTATAATCCAAGAAGAAATTACTTTGGATGACTGTCCGATTGAGCCTCCACCGCCCACCTTCGCCATGGCCTGAGAATCACACTCACTTTGCTTCATGGCGCCAGAAAATATGGAGCTCATCTTCAAGATGCGGAGGGACATGATGGAACAACTCCACATGCACATTCTTCTTAGTAGCAGACTTGACATCTTGTTCGATGCTTTCTCGTGCACGCAAAGTCAACAACGTTGTCCAACCTATGTGCAACCTTACGTCTTCACTCCTCACAACGACACTCAAGATAGCAGATTTTAATAACTCTTTTAATATTTTAAATATCTTAGGCTCTTTGTACCTCCTCTGCAAAAACACGTGGATTTTTTGTACTCCTATTCAACTTTCCTGTTTTGTGGTTTGTGAAGATTTTTTGGCCATGTTCTGTTCAGAGTTCTTATTGCATGTTCAAACAAATATGTCTCAATACTCTTCTGCCACCTATTCCGGTTTCCAAATGTCTGGCAGAACATGTGACAACTTTTTCTTTTTTGCCAACCAGAACAACAAGGTGCCATCTGTTTCGGT
>ML807994.1:135864-148368 GCA_009831015.1 Picea engelmannii
TATATATATATATATATATATATATATATATAAAATGTATTTTCAATTTTTTATGAAAAATATATATAATTAAAAAAAGTTACAAAATTAAAATATTTAAAAATAATTATTAATTTTGATTATTGAAATGTTCAACATTTATAATTTAATAGTGTGATTTTGAGTTGTTAAATTTACATTTATTGATTATATAAATATATGTTTCAGTTTTATTGGAATGTTCAAATTTTTCAATATTTTATTTTTATGTATTTTCAATTTTTTATGAAAAATATATATAATTAAAAAGTTACAAAATTAAAATATTTAAAAAATAATTATTAACTTTTTAAAATTATTTTACTTTACTAAAGAATTAAAATATTTAAAAAATAATATATATATATATATTTTTAAGTTATTCTACTTTACTTTAATAACTCACTTTTAAATAATTTGCATATTCTCTTCTTTCTAATATTTTTATAATTAAATTGTTTTATTTTTTATATTATTTTTTCATGTCTATTGATTATTCTTTTATCATTTGTTCTTTGAAAACTAACTTTTTTGGGAATGCAAAAAAATAAATCTCCACTTTAATTTTAATTCGATCAATTATAAAAATTACAACTTAAAATGGTTAAATTATGTACGTCAATTTTATCAATGATGAAAATTGTGACCTAAAATAAAACGGTTCCAATTTAATTTTATTAATGATGAAAAATGGGAATGTGTATTCTTCTTAAACAATCATTTGAGTACCTTCGAGTAATCAAACTATAGGCCACTTCCTGCTACTTTGTACTAAAATATGTTATAACAAAAATTTGTGTGACCTTATATGCGGAACTCATTAATACATTTATCTTTTGTTATCATTTTAGATAGTTAGTTTTATTTTTCAATATCATTTTAGATTAGAATATATCTTACGGGTTGCACATGTGAGGGGGATTTTGTAAGACCTTTAGGATTGGAAGAGCACGCACACTCCTCCACCGAAGGTTTAAATGGACAAGCTGGACAATAAGAGTGCTTAGTTCGGTTGACAAAAACGAAGAACATCTTATATAGTGAAGTTGAGCTTTTGTAGGCACGTTGTCGTGCCAAAGATGACTTCACCAAGGAGACTTGCAAACAGAGGTTAAGATGGTGACTTGACTGAAGAAGCGAGTTGGGTGGGCACCCCACGGATAGTTGGAGCGGTTGGAGATGATGAGCGCTTCGACAGTGTGAACGCCCAACTAATCGAACGAAGAACGAAGGTTGGGAAGCTCAGACGCCTTGGGCACACGTCGTGCCAAGGGGGGTTGACCAAACTATGAAGGAAACGACGAACAAACACCAAGGTGACTTGGGTGCCCAAAACTAAAAAATGAAGGGTCAACCAAGGAAGAATGCATCCAGGCAAAGGGACCGCGCCCTTTGGCAAGTCAACTAAAAAATGTTAAGTGGACAAAATGATTGAAAAGGGCGTGTTGGCTTGATGACGGGGGTGTGTTGCTTGGCAGGGGCACTCACCTATATAACCAAGGGAGCTAACCATTTGGCAAATCATCCAAGGAAGGGAGAGGCATCTTCATAATTGTAGATTGGGAGTTCTGAGGTAGCGACCAAGGAGGAGGGGAGAGTTGCTCCCCAAGGGGCCAAATAGACCTTGGACGGTAAGTTGAGATGCCTTGGGGAGGAAAATCCAAAAAGCAAGGTTGGGCAAGTCTTTCTTGAAGGGAGAAACATAACAAACAAACTATGGCAGAGAAAGGAGGTTGCTCCAATCTGAGGCAAAGACAAGTCTGAACTAAGAAAGGTAGCGTGCACAGTGAGGCAAGAGCAACAAGATTCAAGAAACAAAATATGACAAAGTTTCGTTCATAGTGAGGCAAGAAGGAAGGGCACCCAAGGGAAACTCGTTGAAGTAGAGTTGTATGGTTTTCGCAACAGGTTCTTGTAATGAGCGAAAGCTCCTTGTAACTCTTTCTTTGTGTGGCACGAGTTTTAGTTTGACACAATGTAGATCTTGGTTATCAATAATTCGGGTATTAGGTCGATTTGGCTGCCCACATACATGTTTCATTTTTCACTTATGTATGAATGCTTTCTCTACTTGATGAATTGTTCTAAGTATAAGAAAAACACAGACATAACTTAAGTAATAAACGAAATAAGATGAAGGTGTAGACCAGGTTGAGTAATAAGATGAAGGTGACTTAACGATCAGTGGATTTATCCATGGTGTCTTGGTGTGGAAGCATTTAAGGGTGCAAAGATAACAGATGGAGAAAATAGGTTTGGTTGAATGCATGTGGCTTGATGGAGTTTTGCATATCACAGAGGCATGCCACAGAGTTGAGTTGAAGGCTTGATGTGAACATGCTGGAAGCACATTTCCGAGACAAGTCCATGTTGGGCTTCACTATACACATATGTAGGGTCATGTGGTTGCAAACTTTTGGTTGTAGTAGCGAACGAATGTGACAGAGTTGTTAGAATTTGTAGCTCGGGAAAGTACTTCCACACTAGGGGTGTCTAGTAGTGTTGAAGGGGCCCAACTTATGTCTAGAAAACATTATGTTGGTGGGGGCCACTCAAGTCAACTTGAGATTAAGTCATAACCATTGGATGTGATTTAAGTGGTATCAATACTTGATTAAATCTCCACCATTAGATCTAGATCTCGAGGAGAAGAGCTAAGGGCCAAGATTGTCAGGATTGCCGGAGAGGAAATGATAGGGTTACAAATAACCTAGGAAGCCTCATTTCCTCATCATCTCAAAGTGAAGGAACCCATCCAAGCTAGAGTGACTCTTATAAGGAGATCTTGTAGTGGGTTAAGTTGAACCAGCCGACGAGGACTGAATAGGGTCGTGGAAGCAATCCAAGAAGGTCTGAGCATTGCAAAGAAAACACCAAGTCGAGTCTGATGAAGTAAGGAGAGGGGGCCGAGCTAGAGTCACCTGCAAATACAAAAAACAAACCTCCTGGAATTCATGGTGAGAAACCAGGTGGTCATATGAGTGGTGCGGATGTCGTACATGTGGTACGGTCCCTGCAAACAAAGACTCGTTGTTACAACCCTATGTATTCACCGATCCAACATAAATAAAATAGAGTTTTTGTGTTGAGGAGTGAAGTTTTCATAATTTTTCTTTTGCATCTTTTGTGTGGTTGTTCCAAGTTATATTAATGTAAATGGTTGTAGCTTAGTATCATCCATACAATGTACGACCGTGCATATATATTGCAAGGAGACCGGGTCGTAGCGAGTTTGCTGAAGAGGTTCGAGTCAATAGATTGGATGTATCTGTGTGTGGATCACACGTTCGACAGAGAAAATCCACAGGTGATGTGTGGATCGGGCTTGGGCTCGTATGTTGACAGTCCGTGTGGAGTGACTGCTACAGGCACGGGGAGAGAGGCTAGGCAGAGCACACAGGACAACGACATAGGCAGAGAAGAGCTGAGCACATAGAGTGAGGAGCGGTTGAGTTTACGGCTGCAGGAGAGGACTCGTGTAGAGGATGCTTGAGCCGTGGATGAGTTGTGATCGTTGGTGGAGGAGCTATGCCGGGCGGACAATGTGGACAAACAGCCAGAAGCCAGCCGCCATTGCTGAGAGGAATATGTGGTTGCAGTGGGAAGTGTAGAAAGGTCCCGCGAGGGTTGTGGTTCCAGCAGACGGAAAGGAGTTGGGACATCGTTTCCACCACAGCATCAGGAAAGAGAGCCACGTGACTGTATATGGAGGAACGTTAGCCGCTAAGGAAAGGGCGAAAGACGTTGGGTAGCCAAGGAGCACAATTGGGTCGCGTGGAGAGCTGGGTGATGGAAGACGCGACAAGGTTGACCACCGACAAAGCTGAAGGAGAGCATGTCGAGTGATAGACAACCACAGCCCTTGGCTGGGCATTATGACCGCCAACAGTAAGGGTAGCCGACGGGAAGACCAACAGCCAACCGCTAGCCAAGTCGGCGGCTAACCAAGCCACCAGCTAGACAACCAATTGCCAACACAACATAGGTTACCAACAAGGCATCTAGACAGGCCGATAGGCTGCGGGAAAACCTAGCAGGGGTTATGCAACAACCAGGAGTGCCCAAAATTTTTGGGCAGCGAGTAGGAAGCTTGGGCAGCAGGCTGGGATGGCTTGGGAAGCCCCAAAAAAAGACCTAGGAAACAACCTGATGCTGCGGTAAACCCTGGGGAGCCTCAGGCAGGGAATCGGGTAGCAAGTGTCAGTGTACTTAGGCCAAGAGGGGAAAGGGGACAAAGGACAAGTAGCAACAAGTGGCTGCTCAGAGGAGGAGGATGCGTTCCAGGAATTCTCAACCCAGGCTAAGGGCTTCATGAAGTGTGGGATTCACACCATCATAGTAGCAGTCAGGGGAGAAGGAATAGTGACCCTCCAAATAGAGTCAGACACGACTCTAAGGGTGACTCGAGTACTCTATGTACCAAGGATGAGAGTCAATGTTTTCTCAACCTTGGAAGATCAGGGCTATGGAGTTGAGTTTTATGGTCGTGGATTCCATATTTTCTCTACATGGGGAGAAGCTCCAGGGGTACATGTTATGATCGACCACATTGAGGGTTAGTTGTACAGGATATGGGGGAAGCTCATCTACAACTCCAGGAGGAGAAAATGATCAGTTGGATGATTCTTGAGAGTATATAGATCCAGATGGAGCATGTCTCTTAGATTCAAAGGGAGAGACCGACAAAGATGGAGATCATGCAGGAGGTAGCTCTAGTGGAAATACCTCCCTCACTAAGAGGGAGTGTTAGAATTTGTAGCTCAGGCAGGTATTTCCACACTAGGGGTGTCTAATAGTGTGGAAGGGGCCCAACTTATGTCTAGACAACATTATGTTGGTGGGGGGCACTCAAGTCAACTTGAAATTAAGTCACATCCATTGGATGTGATTTAAGTGGTCTCAATGCTTGACTAAATCCCCACCATTAGATCTAGATCTTTAGGAGAAGATCTAAGGGCCAGGATTGCAGGAGAGGAATGACTAGGGTTACAAATAACCTAGGAAGCCTCATTTCCTCATCATCTCAAAGTGAAGGTTTCCATCCAAGCTAGAGTGGCTCGTCTAAGGAGATCTTGCAGTGGGTTAAGTTGAACCAGTTGAGGAGGACCGAGTAGGGTCGTGGATGCAAGCCAAGAAGGGTCGAGCAGGGAAAAGAAAAGACCAAGTCGAGTGTGATGAAGTAAGGAGAGGAGGCTTAGCTAGGCTCACCTGCAAATACAACAAACAAACCTCCCAGAATTCGTGGTGAGCAACCATGAGGTTGTACGAGTGGTACAAATGTCGTACAGGTGGTACGATCCCTGCAAACGAAGTTTGGGTGTTACAGTCCTATGTATTCACTGATCTAAGATAAATAAAATAGAGTTTTTGTGTTGAGGAGTGAAGTTTCCAAAAAAATTCTTTTGCATCTTTTGTGTGGTTGTTCCAAGTTTTATTAATGTAAATGGTTGTAGATTAGAGCTGATACTTGAGTTTTGTTATCGCACAAGTTGTAGGTTGGGAAAACCCTGACCTAACCACTAAATGGCGACAACTAAGAGGTCACCTACCCACTTTCACTTAGGCAGGTGTCCCCGTCACTTTAGAGGTGAGGTAGTCACCTCAAGGGGAGAATCCCGGTGACCCTAGGGGGAATGAGATGGAAAAAGATGAAGATAGAGATGAAGTCCCTAAAGGTCTTTTAAGTGGTATGAAGGTATTGGAATGGAGTCTTGGGGAGGTCAAAGGGTTGCCAAGTATGTTGAGTAACCTGCAAATGGTGAAATACCTACCCGAGACACAAGAAAAGCAAACATATATTGCAATATAATCAACTGGACAAACAAGTTAAGCTTGTTGTCACTAATAGAAGTTGTTAGTAAAAATGTATATCAGAAATAAAATGGCACAATAAGCTGCAATATAAATGCTAGAAATGAAGTGAAAGATACAAAATAAATACCAGCTAAACACTAGCAAACCTCAACATGAAAGACCAAGATACTAGAATGAAAATATAAGGTTGTTGTAAACACTTTTCTGCAGCAAATTATATCAACCTTATGGTTGTAACAATCAATGTATTACAACAAGAAAATCAACCACTGAAAATCCTCCAAACTTTGTCAAAAAGTGCGCTAGACCAAGAAGAGTAACTATGCAAACTTTGAGTTATTCAAGCAAATGAGTTAGGGTTTCTACAACCCTAATGGTTGAAGATGCAATTTTATAACAATAGAAAGAAGTACCCCTTTGATGGGGACTCCCTAGTGGTTGTGAGGTGCCCAAGGCACAAGGAAGACAATCCAAGTTGCAAAAAGTAAAAATGACAAGAAATCACGTTTCCTGATGCAATATTTTGTTTCTCCAATGCAAGATTAGTGCCTTTGGTTATGGGTTAATGGGGTCAAAAAGAAAGAGCTAGGGTTACTAAATTCTTGGGGGTGTAAATCCTCTTACTTACCAAGGCAAGTAACCTAGCTAGGGTTTGAAGATGAGGGGTGTAAATCGTCATACTTCCTCAACTAAACCCTTGCAAAAAAAAGCTTGATAAAATGGTGGAAACTAGGATAGGGGTGTATATCATTATACTCCCTATCTAGCCTTGGCCAAAAAAACCTTATCTTGAATTAAAAATGATAATAAAAAAGTAAAGAGACCATACCATTCAAAAAAAAGGCTTAACATGCCAAAGTAAACCTCCACAAAAGCAAGAGAATGACCTCCTAGAGATAGTGCACAATCATCATCAACAACCATAACCACAAAAACATTATTCCATATCACAAGAGGCAAAATACTCCAAGTGTAGCGAAAATTTCAGATCAAGTACTTCTCACAAGAGGGAGAGTTATGTTAAAATGAGATCTTATGATCTCTTATTTATACAAAAACTCACTAAGATAGTTTGTCCACATAATTAAGGGTAAACCACAAGACTAGGGGTCAACAACCCTAATCTTGCCCCTTTTACAAAGTAATATTAAACAATTTACTTTAATTTCACTTTTGCACAAAGAAAAATCCCTAGTCATATGGACGTCATCCTTTTAGGGGACATTTTGGCACTAGGAGAAGGTCGTTGTTGATTTAGGAGTGCAGATAGGCTTCCTAAAGCCACATGTCAAGTATCCCAACAACTTCCTTCATGTTCAAGGCTCAAGCCCCTCAAAAACTCCTTGTGCCAATGCATGCCAACTCACCACCAAACCCTAACCCCCTAGATCACATCATGCTTCTAAATGTGATGCTTTTCCTCTCCTAGGAAAAACGTTTGGCATGTGGAGGTTAGGTTATGTCATCCAAGTCATCTTCTAGGCCTTCCAAGTTTGATCTCTCTCATTCAGCATGCGAACCCTTGGCATCCACCTGTGAGCTTCAAGCCCCATGGATGCCCAAGCTAGGCTTGTTCTTCCAAAACTGTCCACCAACTAGGTCCTGCAAAGACAAATAAGCACACCCTCCAAGGATCTCAAGTCATAACATCATGATAAATGAATCCAATCAATAAATGAGCCACCTAATCATGTGCATCAAAGATCACCATGTCAAACAATTAAGTGCTCAAAGACATTATGCGACTTGTCAAGCTTGAATATGGGAGGGTTGACGAGGTGTCATATTGGGTAGATCTTTCCCTAGGTCAAGGAGAGTTTCCAAGAGATCCCTCTCTAAGCCATGTAAAGTGGGTGAAGTGGTTAGGGTCAAGAGTCAAAGGGCATAGGGCTCATGACATACAAGAGGTCGTAGTGTCTCATTCATGGGTGTCTTTGTAGAGGGTGTGTAGTACCTTCTTCCGCAATGCATTTTTTCTAAGCCCATTATTTTCCCATTCTTTCATAAATTTAAGGAAAGGTTGAAGGCCACTGCCTTGGCGTGGTGTCCAGGTAATGACAGTGTCACCCACAAACACCCAGTGGAAACAAGAAGGTTGGCTCGTGATGAGACCCCCTTTCTCTTAGCCATGCAACTGAGAGTCATTACCCTGGCTTGGTAACCAAATGATGGTAATGTCATACCACTAGATATCCATGGACATGATAGGTCGACTCGTGATGAGACCTCCTATCCTCCAACTAACCTTTTAAACATTCTTAATCATATTTTTTATGGGTCCCCCTTTTCTCAAAGATAAGTGTTTCATTTCTTTCATGGGTGATCCTTGGGCGAAACATCTAGAAGGTTTATACATAGGATTTTATCTTTTACATAAGAGAAATGAAGACATAACTTAAGTAATAAACGAAATAAGATGAAGGCGTAGCCTAGGTTGAGTAAATCGGTTTGGCCTTGCCATCAAACGAAAGACGTCAGTGCTGCACGATGACTAGGAACGTTGGGTGTTTTTCGCCACCCAGCCGGATGTTCGTCGAGTCTGTGATAGATTCTCTATGATCTCAGAAGAAAAAAACTAGCATTTTATGCATGTGTTCTTGGAAAAGCTCCAAACAATCTAGTAGAAGCATATGCCCTTCGGAGAGGTCTCCTTCTTGCTAAGGAAACCAAGGTCAAAACAATGATTGTGAGAGATGATTCCTTGGTGATCATTAAAGCTATGCTTGGGAAATCCTCACTAGTAGACAATAAGCTTGTTGTAGTCATGGTTCAAGCTAAAAAGGAAGCAAGTATAATAAGCGAAATCTCTTTCTATCACATGAAGAGAGAAATCAATGCAGAAGTTGATCTTTAGGCCAAGAAAGCCAACAAAGAGTATGAAACAAATGGAATGCACTCACTATGCAACATCCTCTAAGGTCTTGGATTAATTTGACACATCAAGCAACATTTACAACCCTTGAGGAGAACACTCAACGTCTCTCACATGCGAGCCTTAACCATGGCTCTGTTTAATGAATGCTTCAATATGAAAATTTGTAGACTATGTGAAATAATGAAACATGGGAAGCAAGGAATTGTGAACGTTTATGGTTGGGACTGTTATCGCACAGTTTGTAGCTTGGTCAAAAGGCTAGAAGATAAAGGCCAAACTGGCGTAACAGGAACCTACCCCATCCAATGTCACCTCAATGGGGAAGTTCTTTCTCTTTAGGGAGGTTAGGCCCAGGGGAGACGTCCCCGGTAACCTGGGTTTTTGAAGAGGCTAAGGTATACAGGTCAGAGTAAAATTCCCTCTTCACAGATTACCACCAAGAGCAGATAGTATGGCTAAATAGCCAATAATGAAGTGTAGCCCCAAATGAGAACACCTGCCCGGAACAAAACAATAGTAAAAAAATATATGCAGGCTATGATTCAATGGGTTAGTACTTCATATAACTATCTGATATCAATATATTAGAAATTATGACAATAGATATTGACGAGATCAACGTTTATCAATATAGCAATGGAACAATATCAATTCATCAATAAATATCGAGATGATGTAGCAAACAATGTCTCCAATCAATCTCTTACTCAATAAATGCTCTTAAACCATCATCTAAATGCTTATCAACATAAAATGATGCGTCAAGATGGAATAACCAAGGATGACGTCAGCCTTATTAGGGTTAGTAGTTAGTTAGGGTTTCAAATTATAAGAGTTTTAAGAGTTTGTTTGACCACTATCATTTCAACGTTGGAGACCTAAGATCAATGCCTAAGGGTAAATGGAATCAATTCAAGAGAGGACGCAAAGTTGAAGGGAAAAGGTTAAGGACTAGAGGGAAGGGTTCTGAAGTGCTGCAATGGTAGGGTCCCAGAATCAAAACCCTAGGGGAAAGAGGCTCACTCCAGTGTTGCTTAAGCAAGGCCTCGTGCTCTTTCCTCCTTCCTTAGGTTTATCTTGGCAAAACGGCTAGCATCAAGACATGAGAGTGAGGTGAGGGAAAGTGTTGCAAAGGCAAGGCCCTATCACCAAACCCTAGAAGCAAGACAACCCTAGGTGTAGATAACCTAGGCCTAGGACGTCTACTCCTTCTTGACCTCTAAAAGGTACGACTAACACAGGGGAAGAAGTAACAAGAGTGTAGCAATGGCTAGGCTCTTCTTTTCTTCTTCAATGGCTGAGAATTTCTCTTTTAGGGGACATGAGACAACGACCTACTTGTGTGTTTGTCCCCTAGGGTTTTTAAAATCAACAAAATTTATAAATAAATGCAAGAATATAAGACCACAACCATTCAATTAAGAAGTTTTGCAGAAAAAACACTTACATATCATGATGAAATAGTATTGCAAACCCTAGTTGTAAACCTTCCTTCAAGAGAAATGCCAAAAATGCCAAGAAAAACCTTCCTTCAACAAGTGCGCCTCACTTAAAGCGAACAAATGCCCAACAAGGGCGCAAAAATCAGATCTCACTAGGAGAGTGAGTTGTGTGTTATATCAAAATGAGGATAAAACTCCTCAATATATATTGTATCATGACCTTTAATTAATTTTAGGTCATAAAAATTAGTCGACAAGGATTTAAACCAAAATCATACTGTTTTCTCATTAAAATGTCAAAATAAAACCCTAACTGGGCTGTAATAAAGGTAAAATCCCCTTTAAGGGAGGTGCTAGCCCCTTTTAGGGAAAATGAGGCATCCAGGAGCAAAACGTTGACCCTCCAGGGGCCTCTTCAACATGCCACACGTGCCACTGCTGCCCAATCTGCCTCCAAGAATGACCATGACGTCATGGTAAGAATGGGGGCGCTCTAAGCCTTCCAAGGCCAACGTTCCACTGAAAATGGGTCATTCCCCCTAGGTCGGGCTCTGCCAAAGTGCCTCTGGGGAACGTCCTTCTTATTCTCAGGTGCAAAAGCTCAATCAAGCACTGTCCTGTCTCTGCGCCTCTGATGGGTCTCAACAACCATCTGATGGGCTCTTCAGCCCCATGGAGGTCCGAGCTAATAATCTCCCCATGTGTACCGGTCCAAATGGTACCTGTCTGTCGGGCATGGTCCTGCACATCAAAAACTTCGCCCTCCATGGGCTCATTAGTCATAAGGATCATAGCAATGTTAATCATGTTTCATCATTAATATTATCAAACATATGCATAAAAACCCTGATATATCATCCAATAGCTCAAAGATATTACAAAGACCTACAATACAAAGCTGAAGAAAAAGACAAGACACCCTATTGGGCTAGTATCCATAAGGAAAGGAAAGTCTCCAAGGGGTCTCATCCAAGCCATGTAAAACGAGGTGGTGTGGATAAGGGATGTCCAGACATACGGGTAGAGTGAGAGCTAGGGATGCATGATATTACCTGTGGGTGCCTTTGTAGAAGGCGAGTTGTACCCATCATGGATGCAATTTTTTCCAAGCCCTTTCTTGCCTTTATTCTTTTCTTTTCTTTATTTGTTTTTTTCTTTTATTTCAAGGACTAACTAGAGGACATTGCCTTGGTGTGGTGACCAGAGTTGACAGTGTTACCCACAAGCACTTTCATAGAGATGATAAGGCTAGCTCGTGATGAGACTCCCTTTCCCTTGGCCATGCAACCAAAGGTCACTGCCCTGGCGTGGTAACCAGATAGTGGCAATGCCATGTTGTTAGGCACCCATGAACATAATAGGCTAGCTCGTGATGAGACCCCCTATCCTCTTGGCTAGGTCTTGTTTTGTTATTTTTCTTCGGGTCCCTCTTGTTTCTTGCTGAGAGGCTTTTTACTGCCTTCTTGGGGATCCTTGGGCGAGGCATCTCGAGGTTTCATTTTTAGGCTTTTATCTTTTACCAGTTGCCTTTACCTTCTGGGCCTTTAGCCCCTTCTTCCCACGAGATAAGGTGCAACCCCACAAACAAATCATCCTAATGCCCGGACTAGGGGAAAGGGACAGATGAGTGGGAGATAAGATGAAAAAGTGATGATGTGATGGGAGCGGACGATGGCTCTTCAGAAATCCCCCCGGTGGCAAACCAAAACCTATGGGTACAGGCTTTCTAGGACACCCTGTCAATCCCCCCCAATCATGGTCAAGTGGGTTAATGTAAAATCCAAGCAGTCGTCAGAGATAAAAGGAGTAAGATGCACATATCTAAAGGTTATAATGATCAAAAGTGACACATACCATGATACCTGGACCAATTACCTCATGGAGCAAGAGCCTTCTCTGATACAAGCCCATGCCAATGGTGATGGATGCTGTTGCTGCTGATAAGACGAATCTAATGAAAGAAGAGAAGGATGGGCCCTCCAGGGCCATGCTCAGGTCAATCCTGCTCTCGATACTCCATGTCTAGGACCTATGGGCCTCGAGACATGATCTCCTAGTTATCCCTAGAAATCGTGGATAACATCTGGCTCCAACTCAGGGACATGTGCTCACCGTAGAGCGCATGAGAACCTCAACATCTCTGGCATAACCTGCAGACCTACTCAACTCGATAGGGGCATCAGTACAAAGATGGGGTGGTATTGCCACCCCGCATATATAGACATATATATATAACTGAAATAAAACAATCAATATGCAAATGTGGAAGCAAACTAACATGAAATGCAAATGGTATAATACACGAAGAATGCCTACTTACCTTTACTTACCCGTGGAGTCAGGTCCCACCACCTT
>ML807995.1:17341-61444 GCA_009831015.1 Picea engelmannii
ATTTCTGCTTCTGGTAAGGCAAATATTGTACAGAATTTCGAATAATAGAACTGGGATCAGAAAAACCTCTTCTTGAAGAGTAGAATTGCTCCAAATGTCCAGGAATTGATTGAAAGCGCCTTCATGGACGGAGGCTGGCTGGTGTTCCCATCTTTCATCCACTCCAGACAACCAATATCATGAATTCGACATTCTCCATATTTGGTTGTTGTGGATGTAACGACCTAGGGATCGAGAGAGCCACGGAAAGCGAAGACAACTGTATTGCCGATGTCAGTCCTGACATAGGAGGGATCATCGCGTTCACGGATGTAAACACTGCAGGATAAGTTGCAGGCAGACAACAAGCTAGCTGAGTAAAAAGTCTCTGATCCGCCCATTAATCTGACATTATACACACACAATCCAACAAACAACAGGAGTATTCAGCGAAATAAGCTTGCATTACATTTGTCAAACAATAGCTGAAGAGTATTATACCTCGACTCTGGAGTGGAAGACCCTGCAACGAACGCCATGAGATGTATATTCCTCCTCCTGCACTTCAATGCCTGTGGGTGCACTTAAATGCCTGTGGGAGAGAAGAGATTGCTTATTTTATAAGAGGGTACAGAATGCAGACAGAAGCAAAGCTACCGTCAGGACGGCGATCAATATGCAGCTTGTCGTAGAGGGGTTTTGTGGTATATAAATCGTGGGATATATCCCAACATATATATCAAGAAAATCTAATGATATATATATATATTAACAATGGCAGTCTTAAAGACTTGGTGATCAATATACACAGCTTATGGTAGAGTTTTTAAGACTACAATAATTTGGTATATATATAGTAGAATATATTTCAACATATATACTAAGACAATTTAACAATATATATATCAATGTCCATTAGATTCTTTATGGCCTTGATTACAAATATGCCCATCCGGGAATATGGTATGAATGTTAGGATATGATTCACTACAAGTAGTATGTATGTATTTATGTTGAACAAGGCATCTCTCTGTTTGCAAAAAAACTAGTTAGCATGTATATGACCATGGTGTTCAAGAATATGTGTTGGGAAATCAATAGGAGATATTGTTCTTTGTTTTTCTTTGCAATCTTTTTGTGTTTTATTTGTTTTTGTTCGACACATTTTTTCCAAGATTTATCATTTTCTTGTTTTGTATATGATGTTAGTTTTATAGTAGTGATTGGATCGATTGCTTTGAAGGTGGTGATGTCATTTTTCCAGTTGTCTCTTTTTCTCTTGTTCCAACATTGTTTTCATGAAGAATGGACAATGAATACAAATGTCTTCTATTTTTATTATATGTTAAATTGGTTATTTTTATTCAATTTTCTTTATATACTAAGTCACTTAATTCACGTGCCAACAATATTATAAAGTCATTCATAGATATTTGACATGACAAAAATTTATCCAACAATATTTTGATTTAATAAAAACATACTAAAACGTAAAAAGCCATACATTGCAGTTATTCTCAACACTTCAACCTAAGCTATTGAAAAATACATTTAAAGAAATGGCAAGTGGCACATGTCCATATTTTGATAATGCTAAGTGAAGTTTACATGAGATTTTATTTCAGGATCAATCTAAAATTCTATTTTAGAATCCTAATCAATGTGGGAATCTTCATTAGTGGAGAATATTCATTAATGGCTTGTGTTCATTAAAGAAAATAACTACAAGAACTACACTTGCACTACTTAGTTAATGAATGTTTAGCTAAAATAAAATAAAAAAACAACATATACCCTTGGTAGTTCAATTAATGTAATTTAATTTAAATTTTTACTTTTTCATATTATAAAATAACCCTTTTAACTTTTCTATGAGAGAATCTTTGAGAATTGGCACGGGCTCATTTTCTCATAACGAAAGTTTAGTTTAGCGAAAAGAAAGAAATAAGTTTGACATTTCACATTATAAAATTACCCTTTTAATTGTTCTATGAGAGAATCGTTATACTTAACTTTGTAGTTATATAATTGCTATGTTGCTAAATAAATAATTGTTAAACAATTCATTATATTATATCATGAGTGAAAATAGGAAAAGTTATGAGAATTGAATCCTAGGAATATGGATTTCTTTGTCATTATTATATGTTGGGCCAATTCTCTGAAATCTCAAATCCTAGGAATATGGATTTCTTTTTCATTGTTATAGGTTGGTATATTCTTTGAATTCTTATCAGAAAAATAAAGAGGTGTTGCATGCTTCTAGTTTCACTACAAGGCGAACACCTACTTGTGGATATTTTACAAAACCTCCCCGAAAAAATTATCCCTTAGTTGTTTATAGCGAAGGTTGTTAGCGGAGGTGGGCAACTAGAGTTTTTTGTGGAGGTTTTTTTAGTGCGCCTTTAAGGTACATACACGTTGGTGTGCACCTAAAACACACCACACTAGTGCTTAAATGTTCAAACACATTGTCACTATTCACAGTGGAGGTTGTTAGCAGACGCGGACGACCGAAGGTTTTTGTGGGTTTTTTTTTCTATGCGCCTTTATGGTACATTCGCCCCGGTGTGCAACTAAAACATAACACACATGTGCATAGATGTTCAAACACATTGTCATAATTTATAACAAAAATAACAAGCACCCATCAAAGCACACTGGTGTCATTGAATATTACATACCAATGCATAAAACTGTCTGATGACGCACCGCGGTATGGGTAAATAAAAAAATTGTACCAGACCGATTTTCATTGTGACACCTCATCTTGTGCATCCAATATCTCAAGCAATCATCGATGCTTACTCTATTTTCAAGGATTCCCTATTTCTGGTGTTCCTTGGTGAGTTGGATAGCTCCACTAGTTGATTCCACACATTTCCTATTTTTGGAAATTACAATGAATTTTCATTTCCTCTCAATGGTGGAACCATGCCTCCCAGGGACATAAGAGTCCGGGTAATTTTTTTATTACCTTCCCATTTTCATTTTAATCTGTTTAAAATTTGAATTTATCTTAAAATTTGGGACATTTTTCGAAAAAAAAATCTAACTCCATGCAGTGCACCGTTTCGATTTGTCTTGCCCTAGAGCGGTGCGTCTTGTGCTAACTTATTTTTTTTTCATGCCGAAAAAAAGCACTATATTTAAAAATATATATAAAATAACACTCCATACATCCTTCAGACCTGTCCATACTACTCACAATACTACCTTCATAACATTCCTAAGAAAATTACAAAGTACATATCTTCACATCATAAGCCCTTACACAGAAAAACAACCCAGCTTCAAAACTAAATACTCATACTCTCCAAAAAACTGAAGACGTTCCCTATAAACCAAACAAAGAGACATTGCCTAAAACATATTCTTATGTTCTTCCCTAAGAAGAACATTTCCATTCCAACAAAGAAGACAAGGACACCCTCATCCAAATAAACAACTTCTTTGGATAAAGCATTTGCTTCTTGATTAAGTTCTCAATAAATATGTCTAGCTTCAATTGATAAAAATCCTTTCCTCAAATATACTATTCTCCTCTGCCAAGAATCTAGAGTTGCAACCTGAAGTTTGAAAACACCATTGAACCATTCAATTATGATCTTCGAGTCACTTGCAACCTGAAGCTTGACTACCTTTCAAAGAGAGGTTATCTCTAGAAGAACCCATAATCCTAAGAGTTCTCNAATCTAGAGTTGCAACCTGAAGTTTGAAAACACCATTGAACCATTCAATTATGATCTTCGAGTCACTTGCAACCTGAAGCTTGACTACCTTTCAAAGAGAGGTTATCTCTAGAAGAACCCATAATCCTAAGAGTTCTCCTCTCGTATCAGTTATGTATCCGCCATTGAATTTCACCTTTACCTGCAAATCTTAAGAAATTCTTAGTAAAGCTCCTGCTCCACATCGATAATTGCTTGCAGCACCATCAAACAAACCAACTAGTATATTTTCATCAAAGACCACTTTAAAAATATTTCTGATCTTCTTACCTTTAGGTGCAACAATGGCTTCTGAGAAATAACTGATAATTTTTTTTCCAACCATTCCTGCATTTCACTACTTTTATTCAAACATCACAACATTATGGTGCTTCCGTACGAACCACCACACTATAAAAGGTAGATCTTTGAGCACATGACTATTCTTTTTCCACTCATATAGACATTATGCTATTGAGTTTGATTGCCACCACTGATCAAAATGCCAAAAACAATCTAATTCCTTCTAGACTTCCCTCAAGAATGTAAGGTACCAGATCTATTATAATAGCATGAAACAAAAATATTGTAGATAATAACAACAAAACAACACAATAGATGAAGACAAAACACCAAAATAATACCTTTATTGATAAGAAACAATGTCCACTTGCCTCTTCGAGGTGGCAACCTCCAGTAGAGAAACACTCTATTACAATAATTCTCAAGACAAAACTTCTCATACCATCTACTCCTATTTGTATATTTTAACATTGTACAATTATTTACTGCAAACCGATTTTCAGTAAAAGAACAGAAAATATACAATGGAAAATACAAACATTACACATATATTTTTCCCCTGGAAACCCAAACTGGGAAAACCAACATATTCTATATTCATTCATAGTGATAAATTGTTTACAATACAATACACATATAGGAGCTAGCGACATCCAAAACCCTAACCCAATGACCCAGATTAGTCAAAAACCGTAATTCCTTAACCGGAAATAGAAAACCATCGACAAAAACCATGTGCCGAAAAATCGTCCAACAATGGACACGAAAATCAACGTGACACAAAAAATGAGGCAAAAATGAGACGTGTTTCCTGAGGAAAATAATATAACACATACCCAACACTATTTATAATAAATCTATCTATCCAAAAGAACCATCTAGAGGAAGATCCTTCTAGAAGTGGAAGCTTCTATTAGGTCTTCTTACATTTGACTTATTCTTCCTTATTTCTAGGCCTTATTAATATCAGTCTTTATTACATGGAATTATATTATTCTACCTACGTGAGGGGTTAGGGAGGTTAGGTCCCTAACATGCCCTCCCCCTTGAATAAAAACCTTGTCCTCAAGGCTTAAGATGAGGAATATGTTGTAGAATGGTGGTCGGCTCCCAGGTGGTGTCTTTTGGAGTTGTACCTTTCCATTGGACTAACACTTCCTTGATCGTGCACTAATGGAGACGATGCTCTCGCTGGTCCAAGACCACTTGTGGCTACAACCAGATGGACCCTTCTTCATCCAACTCAGGGAGACTGGTTTGAGTTTGGCACTTAGTTCCAATCACCTTCTTTAAGCATGAGACATGAAAAACAAGATGGAGCTTCGACTAACTAGGTAGATCTAACTGGTAGGCCACCAATCCCACTCGCTTGAGAACAGTATAAGGACCATAAAATTTGGGAGAAAGCTTCTAACAATGTTCATATTTGAGTGAAGTATGCTTATAAGGTTGTAGTCGAAGAAACACCTGGTCCCCTTTAACAAATTGTTGTTTGGAACGACCTTGATCTCCTTGTTGCTTCATGCAATTATGATCCATGACCAAATTTTCTTTGAGGGCACGAAGAATAGCCTCTCAGACTGTAAGATTTTTTTCAACCTCCTGAACCTTCTAAACCCCTGGCATGTATGATAGAAACGATGATGGATTTTGGCCATATACTGCTTCAAAAGGAGTCATGTGATTAGTTGTATGGTAAGATGTGTTATACCACCATTCAACTAGGGGTAACCACTGAGCCCACGGATTTTTCCACTCAGATGAAAAACACCTCAAATATGTTTCCAAACACTTGTTGACAACTTCAATCTCACCATCTCTCTGGGGATGATAGGCAGTGTTGAGATGCAATTGGGTGCCATGTAGCTTGGACAATGCCTTCCAAAAATTGTTGGTGAAAGTGGGATCTTTTTCAGAGACAATAGAATTAGGCATGCCATGAAGCTTGAAGATATTATCTATGAATATTTGAGCCACTATGGATGCAGTGAATGGGTGTTGAAGAGCAAAAAAAGGAGCATATTTGGAAAGACGATTGATGACCACCATGATGATGGACTTATTTCCTGATTTAGGTAAGCCAACAATGAAATCCATAGAAATATCTTGCCAAAGAGCAGGGGGGATCAGAAACGGTTGGAGTGTTCCCAAAGATTTGACTGTTTCTCCCATGTTGCATTGGAAGACCTCACATTCAACCAAAAAGGTGTGAATGTCATGTTTCATTCCATCCCAGAAAAAAGAGAGTTTGACCCGTTCATAGGTTTTGGTAAACCTTGAATACCTGACTGTGGGTGAAGCATGAAGTTCAGAAAGCATCGTTGATTTAAGTTGTGATTTATTGCATAAATACAAATGACCTTTTTAGCGAAGCTCTTCTTTGTGCCAAGAGTACCCTGGAGAAGCTGAAGAATTGTGTTGCAATTGGTGGATCATGCTAGAAATTCTAGGGTCTTGCATTCATTCCTGATGAACAACTTGGAGCCAATATGGTACAATGAAGGAGAGGGAGAAAAGGGACCCTTCTTCTTCATATTTCCAGGAAAGAGCATCTACTGCTACATTTTCCTTTCCCTTCTTGTAAATGATCTCATAATCATAACCAAATAGATTGGTCACCCATATTTGTTTCTTTGGTGATGAAATTTGTTGTTTCAGAAAATACTTGAGACTCTGATGATCAATTTTGATTTGGAAGCGTTGACCCAATAAATAAGGACACCAAAGATCCACAACATGCATAATAGCTAACATTTACTTTCATAAATGGATTGGCCCAACTTTCACTCTGAAAGATGTTTGGTAGTGAAGGCCAAAGGCCTGCCATATTGCATGAGGACGGCCCAAATTCCTTTCCCGAAAGCATCACATTCCAATACGAACGTCTTTGTGAAGTATGGAAGTGCTAGAATAGGGGTTGAGCACATAACATCTTTCAAATCTTGGAAGGAGTGATCCGCATATGGAGTCCAATTGAAAGCATTCTTTTTAAGGAGATAAGTGAGAGGAGTTGCAATTTTTCCATAATTTCAAACAAACTTCCTATAATAGCCCGTTAAACCCAGAAATCCATGCAAGATCTTAAGAGTTTTAGGGAGAGGCCAATCCTTCATAGCTTCAATTTTCTTGGGATCCACTCGGACATCATCTTTTCCTACAATATGACCCAGGTATTCCACTTCCGAGGCTCCAAAGGCACATTTAGATTGTTTGAGGAAAAGTTGGTGCTTAGAGAGTAGATGGAGAACTTGATTCACATGGGAGAGATGGGATGTCCAAGTATTACTATAGATGAGAATATCATCAAAGAAAATAAGACAAAATGACTGAGAAAAGGACAAAAGACATGATTCATAAAACTTTGGAAAGTAGAGGGAGCATTACACAATCCAAAGGTCATTAACAAGAACTCATAGTGACCCTCATGAGTTAGAAATGCAATCTTGGGAATGTCTTATTCTTTCATATGGATATGGTGGTAGCTAGAACGTAGATCGAGTTTGGTGAAGTACTGAGCACGACTCAATTCATCCAAGAGGTCATCAATGACAGGAATGGGGAATTTGTCTTTGATTGTGAGTTTGTTGAGGGCATGGAAATCATGACACATGTGCCAAGTACCTTGTTTCTTGAGTACCATGACCACAAGGGAAGAATAGGGGCTGGTACTAGGATGGATAACACACACTTCTAGCAATTCATGAACAATTTTCTCAATTTCATTCTTCTGGGCAAAGGGATGATGATAAGGGAAAACATTGGGAGGAAGACTGCCTGGTATGAGAGGGATGGAATGGTCATGGAATCAACGGGAAGGGGGAAGTTCTTTGGGAATGGTAAAAACAACTTGGTGGAGGGAGAGGATAGATTGTAAGTTGGGATGCACATAAGGTGTCTCAACAACATGAATGGAGTGGAGTTGGGAAATAATTCCAGAATGGCCCTTTTTGAGGAGCTTTTCCATGCAATGGGAACTGATGATCTTAGGGGAGCCTGTTGTGATTCCTTGGAACTTATACTGTTGTCCCTCATGTTGGAATTGCATGGTTAAGTCCTTAAAATCCATGAGAATAGGACCGAGAGTGCGTAACCATTCGACACCGAGAATAATGTCACAACCACCCATGTCTATAGCAAACATATGGGATTTCAAGTGATATTGACCAATTTGGAGCTGCACATTTTCACATCGTTGATCCGTATTTATGCAGGAATGAACAAAATACACAAATAACCATGAATACAAAGATGTAGAGGAAATAACACTTCATTTAATTAATATCAAAGAACTGAATTTGTTTACAAACATAATAGAAATAAACTAGCTAGGGCACTGGTAGCTTATCTCTGAGAAGAGATGTGGCAGCTACATGCCTCTGAACTTTGTGTTACAATGAGGCTTGAAGGCCTATATATTATTGAGAAACAATGGAAACCCTAAACATCCAAAAAACCTAACCCTAGGAGATGAAACGCCAGAATATGGGCCCCATCGAGGTAAATTGGTACATCAATTTCTCGGGGTCGTAACTTTGGCATACTATCTCTGTTTGACACATATGATACATCGTTAGAAATATCTATCTGAGGACTACAATTGTTGGCAAAAAACATCATGATGATACACTAGATCATTAGATACCCCCCAAAAAAATGTCGTATAGGGCCTCAAAACGACTCAGAAAGTTGAGGACCCAAAAAACTGCTAAAAATAGTAAATTGTGCTGCAATTAAGGAAACTGAAAAATTGAAAGAAACAATGGTGGGGGTCCAAGTGGAATATTCGGGTGGACACCAATATCAACCTAGAACATTCCTCCCCCCTTAGGAATCAATGGTCCCCATCGCGTTGAGTTCCTCCATGAGATGAGGAAACTTTTGTTGAACTTGGTCCATGGTGAGCCACTTGCCATGGTGAAGGAGTTGGCATGCTTTGACAACTCGATATAGATGGATCCTCTGCTGGCGGGTGTTCTTGATATGTGTGTCCATAATCCTATTAGTTGTGGCTTGTTCCATGTAGTCTGGGTTTAACTTTGTTGGTGTGATTTCTTCTGCCATGTCAGATGTGTCCAGTAGAGGTTGAAAGTAAGGTCGAAGGTGGTCCACATTGAACACTGGGTGCATACCAAGGAATGGTGGGATACTAATATCGAAGGAATTGTCCCCTACAGCCTTGGTGATGGTGTATGGACCATATCGGAGTGGGCAAAGCTTGCGGTGGGGTCCAACAAGGTGCTCCTTCTGCAAATGTAGCCACACTTTGTCACCCACCTAGAAGTTGTGTTGCACTCGATGTTTATCATGTTGTTGCTTGTACTTAGCATTGGCTCTGTCTAATATGTCATGAACCTATTGGCGAATGTGTTGAATGTGCTCAATGAAGTTGTTTGCCTTGGCAGCTTCAGACTGGACATGAGCCGAATCAGCCTGAGTAGCTACAAATGGTATGGCTATGTCAATGGGACATAGTGGCTGGAATCCCAAGCCCACCTGAAAGGGGCTGTGGTTGGTTGAGTTGTGGAGGGCCCAGTTATAGATATGTTGTACATAGGGGAGGATCTCATCCCATGTGCGTGGATGCTTTGAGTTGTACATGCACAAAATGTGTATGATCACCCTCTTGATGACCTCTGTCTGGCCATCAGTTTGGGCATGGAAAGCTGTGGACTTGGTGAGTTTGGTGTCCAACATTGACCATAGGTTGGACCAAAATGTACTGAGGAACCTACTGTCCCGATATGAGATGATAGATTGTGGGATCCCAAAGTGTACCCACACTCATTCAAAGAATAGTTTAGAAGTGGCTTCTGCTGTGATATTCTTCTTGCAGGACGCCATAATGGCCATCTTCGAGAATCCGTCGACGACCACGAAAACACAGTCGTTTCCATTATTAGTAGAAGGAAGGCTCGACATGTAATCCATGGAGATGAATTCCCAAGTTCGACCAAGGGCAGGAAGTGAAGTATATAGGCCTTGCTTCTAGATGGTCGGTTTGGCAATGGCACAGGCAGTGCAGGATCTGATGTACTTCTCGACATACTGTCAAAGGTTTGGCCAATAGAAATACTTTTGTAGTACTGCCACTATTTTCTCAACCCCGAATATCCCAATGACCCGACTATAGTGCGCTTCCCAAATCATCTTGTCACGCTCGCTTGAAGTAACACAAAGGTGTCCCAGGTGACTTAGTAGTGCATCCTGGAGGTGAAAATTTGGAACTCGGTTACCCTCCAAGAGCGTCTTGTATGTGCGGTTGAAATCTGGATCACTCTTGCAGAGAAGCGGCCAACCAGAAGTCTCGTGCCCACAAGAGTTGAGCACAGTGTTTATCGCCATGATTGTTGGTTGACTGAGGCAGTCTGCAACATTATTAGTGCTACCCTTCTTGTACTTGATGTTCAAATGAAACTGTTGTATATATGTGGACCACTTCTGATGGTGATTGTTCTACAACTTCCCTTGTGTCTATATGAACTGTAGGGGTCAGTGGTCTGTGTGGATGATCATTTCCTTCCCCGAAATGTAATGCTTTCACTGTCAGGAAGCCTGCACAATGGAATACATTTCTTTTTCATAAGTGGGATACTTTCGATTTGATATGCCACTGGATGCACATGTTGAGTAAGAACTGCCCCAATAGCATAGTCAGAGGCATCTATCTCGATCGCAAATCGTTGTTGCAAGTTTGGTAATGTGAGCACTGGGGTGAAATAGAGGTGACGTTTCAATTCTACGAACACCTTCTGTTGAGATTCCAACCAAAAGAATTTTTCTTTCGCTCCTCCCTTGGTGACTTGACTCAAGGGCCAAGTCATATGAGAGAATCCCAACATGAACCTGCGGTAGAAATTAACAAGACCCAGAAAGTTGCGAAGCTTTGTTAGAGTTGTCGGGGCTGGCCAATCCCAGATGAATTGGATCTTGGTTGGATCCACATGCACCCCATGCTCATCAATAATGCATCCCAGATACTGAGCCTGGGTCATGCCAAAATTACAATTCTCCAAATTGGCACACAACTTGTGTTTCCGCAGTGTTTGGAGGACTTGTCGGATGTGGTGGAGGTGCTCTTCCCAAGTCTGGCTGAAGATCAGGATGTCATCCAAGTACACTACTACAAATGAGTTGGTGAATGGCCACAAGATGTCGTCCATCAGCCTCATGAAGGTTGCGGGAGCATTCGTCAACCTGAAAGGCATGACCATCCATTCGAAAAGGCCCTCCTTGGCTTTGAAGGCAGTCTTCCACACATCAGACGGTTCGATTGGTAGTTGGTGATACCTGGACTTCAAATCTATCTTGCTAAAATATTTTTCCCCTTTGAGTTGGTCCAGAAGGTCATCAATCCATGGGATCGGGTACCTATTTTGGACAGTGATCTTGTTCAGTGCCCGATAGTCAATACAAAGTCTCCAAGTCCCATCCTTCTTCTGCACCAACATGATCAGGCTCCCACAAGGTGATGAACTTGGCCGGATGTGACCTTTCTGCAGCAACTCCTGAATCTATCGCTTGATTTCATCATTCTCTAGAACAAAGCACCAATAGATCTGTCCATTGGGCAGCGACACACCTAGGGTTAGATCGATGGGGTGCTTGACCTGACAGTGCAGAGACACCCCTGCGGGTGAGGTGAAGATGTCCCAGTACTCCTCCACGACCTTGTTCATTCGTTATTGTCATGCAGAGGAGCCCTGTCTAGAGGTCGTGGCCATAGTCTTCTTCTTTCCCTGAGGGTGGATCATCAGGAAAACAAATTTTCCAGTTTTGGAAATGAGCTTACTGCATTTCTTTGTAGTAACCAAAGAAATAGCGATGGGCGGTGGTACCTCTAGTATCCTGTACAACTTATTTCCCAAGGTAAAAATAACAGTGCGAGGCCGAGACTCATACACATCATGTCGCTTCCACATGGTTGGCCTAATAATACATCACAAACATCAAGAGGATAAATGTCACATAATACCTCATCGATGAAGGGCTTGATGCTGTAGGGAAGACGACATTGTTGGTTGACATGAAGATCCCCTCCTTGGTGAAGCCACCCAATGGTGTACAATTGTGGGTGTGTTGTGGTCATCAAGCCCAACTGCTTCACGACCTCTGCTGAAATGAGGTTCTTTTGGCTTCCATTGTCGACGATGAACTGTAGTGGGAAACCCTTTACCCACATATGGGAGTGGAAGAGACGCTCCTCCTCCTCTGGATCTTCTGGTTCTTCCTTTTGGATCTTCGTGGTGGCAACTGTGGCATTGGGCTCCACATTGATAATCTGCTTTCCTTTGTTATTTCCCTTCTTGGGTTTTGATTCAGTTTTGGAGCATGCATCTGATTCAAAAGCCCTCATCTCGACCACTAGTGACTGTTTGGCCTGACACTCACTTGTGTTGTGAGTGGAGCTCTTATGGAACTCACACCACTTTCCCATGTCCTTCTTCGACTTCACGGTGTTGTTCTTTGCTTGCGGCTTTGGTAGGTTGTCTTGAGCCGCCATGCCTTGGATTTGTCCTTTTTTTCTGCGGTTTGGGGGCACCTTTCACTTGCTTTTGATTCACAGATCCAAAGTCTCGCTTCTTCTGTTTGAATTTCTGCTCAATCTTGGCAGCATATCGATATGTCGTACCAAGTGAGGAGATGTCAAGGAAATCCATTTCCTCCTAAATGTATCTATGTAGAAAACTGCGGTACTTCAACACCAAATGTTTCTCCAAATATTTGATACCCAACTTTGTGCACAGGGTATGGAATAGATTCATCATCTCATGCACATCTTGATCCCTTTGCTGCCGCAACGTAGTCCATTATATGTACTTGTCCTCATATCTCCCCATGGGATAATATTGTTCCTTGATGGTGTCTCGGAAATAATTCCAAGTGGGTATGGCCGAGAACATGGAGGTTTCCTCCTCGTCCGTTTTCTCACAGTAGGTTTCCCACCAGTCCTTGACATGGGGGGCGACTTTGAGCGGTGAAAAAATAATCTTCTTCCGATCAGAAAAGTCATGAACGGAGAAATATCCTTCTAATAGATTCAACCATCTATCTACGGTGTCTGCATCTATTTGACCATCAAATATGGGAATGTCAAATTTTGCTTGTACCTTAAAAGGGGTTGCGCCTCCATGGTGGCTGTTGGATGGATATGCGCCACCAATGGGCAATTGTTGAAGGATCTGGGTGAAGTTATCCATCATCGCGTTCATTTGTTTTTCAAGGGCCTCCTCGAGAAATATTTTAATAGGATCCCTTGCTCCCTCGTCTTTCTTTTCATCCCCCATGGGCGGTCATCGGGGTTTGCGAGCCTGATCTTGCAAAGGTTCAACCAGATCGAGCCCTAACTCCTTATACCCCGACCTCGTTGGGGACATGCAAAGAAGGATCGAGAAAGAGTAGACCGCTCTGATACCACTGATCCGGATTTATGAAGGAATGCAGCAGAATACACAAATAACCATGAATACAAAGATGTAGCAGAAATAACACTTCATTTCATTAATATCAAAGAACTAAAATTTGTTTACAGACAGAATAGAAATAAACTAGCTAGGGCATTGGTAGCTCATCTCTGAGAAGAGAAGTGGTGGCTACAGGCTTCTGAACTCTGTGTTCCAATGAGGATAGAAGGCCTATCTATTATTTAGAAACAATGGAAACCCTAAACATCCAAAAAACCTAACCCTAGGAGATGAAACACCAAAATATGGGTCCCGTCGAGGTAAATTAGTACATCAATTTCCTGAGGTCGTAACTTTGGCATACTGTCTTCATTTGACGCATATGATACATCATTAGAAAGATCTATCCGAGGACTACAATTGTTGGAATAAAATGTCACCACAATATTTTTAAGATGATATATACCTAAAAAATGTCGTTTAGGGCCTCAAAACGGCTCCAGAAGTTCAAGACCTGAAAAACTGCCAAAAATAGTAAATTGTGCTACAATTAAGGAAACTAAAAAATTGAAAGAAACAATGGTGGGGGTCCAAGTGGAATAGGTGGGTGGCCACCAATATCCACCTGGATCAATCGTCCCCCACATTTCATGGAACCTCCATTGGAAATCATGATTTGAAAATTATTGAGGGCATAGATGTAACAATTAACTTCTTGGGAAATGTTGCGATGAATAAAATTATGGGTGCTACCACTATCCACAAGGATGATTACTTTCTTATTTTTAATGTAACCAATTAATTTGAGATTAGGGGGAGAAGAGAATCCAGTAAGGGCATTAAGTGAAATCACTGGGTCAACTTCTGATGGATTAGAGGGTGGGGTTAGATCATAAGGTGGTGGTAATTCCTCCACATGTGAAACAACGACCTTGTATTCATAAATATCCTCAGTCACAACCATAAATATATTCAATTCCTTACACTTGTGCCCTAGAAAATATTTTTCATCACAATTATAACAAAGACACTTGAGTTGACGTTCATCCATTTCGACCTTGGTTAATTTCTGAATCTTGAGGGGAGTTGCAGGAGGGGCAGAATTAGTGGGTTTAGGGTGAGGATAAAAGGATGGTTTGAGGATTTGAGAGGAGACAATCTATTGTGCTTCCTTGGCTCATTGAGTAGCTTCCAACCAAGTCTGTGGATGTGCCATGAGAACATGGGCACATATTCCATCTTTTAGGCCATTGATAAAGCATCTAACATGCCCTCCATTCTAAAATCCAAGTGCTCAAATGAAGCAATAAAGTCCTCCACTGTCCTAGACTGCTTCAACTTGGTCAAATGGCCTAAATGGTGGGTGTCAGAGTCAAAGCGGTCATAAAGCTCTACCACAAACTATGTCCAAGCAACATACCCTTAGCGGGCCTTTTTTCGTCATTGCCATTATTTTGGATCCATATGGAGGACACCATAGAGAAGCTTGGATAAATCATAAGTAATTCCATGCAAAGAGAAATAATGCTCCATTTGAGTTACCCATCCTGTGGGATCTGAGCCATCAAATTTGTTCACCTCAATTCTAGGAGGATGAAGGTCTCGAGAAAAGTGGGTAGTATGAGGACCTTGGTAATGGGAAGAGTCATGGTCATCCTAATAGGATGGTTGTTTAGAACAGGATGGGTTCGGGGAATGGCCCATGAAGTGTTCAAGTGTGGATTTGAGGTATTTGAAGTGGGCACATTGGTCTTGGAGGGTTTGAATAATGAAATTGATTGAGCTAAGGTTGGAATTGATATTTTTGATGTCTTCCTTTTTTTGGAGGTTGTCAGCAACCAATGTATTGAGTTCTTGAGCTCATGTGTTGGCCATTTGGAAAAATGGGTAGGAAAATGGAATAGGGGGGACACAGAGGGTCGGAAGGGGTGGGTGGAACCATGGAGAAGAAGGGTGTCAAATGATAGGTACCACTCCGATCAAGGAAAAAAGGGGAATCCAATAGGATAGGGACCAAATAAGGGTGTCGGAAAAGGGGTCAGGACCACACTTTTTTTTGTTAAAAATTATAGGTACCACTGGAATCAGGGCGAAGAGAGGAATCCAATGGGATAAGTCCCAAACAAGTGTGTCGGTGAGACCACTATACTTGTTTTTTTTCCTATTTCTTTTTTACTACTGCGGACTTATACTCTAATCTGAAGAATACTGCAGTGTTGAAATGCCCAAATTCTTAACAGGAAGACATGTGTAGTAATTTCTCAACCAGAATGTAGGAAGAAATGTTGCACGATAATAGATATTGTATGTTCTGTTTCAGTTTCCATCCCAAGGGTTAGGGTATTCAAGGTTTCTACAGATAAGGTTTTTCCCTGTGCTATAGGTCGTTGATATACGTGCAGGGTCCAACAATAGTACTCGACCCAATATCTCAGGGAACCAACTAAGGAGGCTAGACCATGCCCTTAAACATAATAACTGACTACCCAGGTACTAGAGACTATCTTCCCAAGTGTTGTTCTCGATGGCACTATAGCAGTCAGGTGGTCGATCGGTTTATCTACGAAGGGATTCAGGGGATCTAGACCAATTCATATACATATGTTGTCTAATGCACTACCACTCAAAGGGGTACCAATAGGGGTTACAAGGGTGGCCAACAATGTGCGCTTAAGTACCACTTGTAGTTCCCGTGTGTATGCTTCCCCAACCATGGTATGCGTTGAACGAAAGATCATTGTAGCTTTAAGACACCATAATACGTCTCTACCCTAAAAAAAAAATTAATCCACAATTTTCTGCCAAGGAAAGTGATTTGATACCACTTGTAAGGTAACAGATCTATATAATAGCATGAAACAAAAATACTGCAGATAATAACAACTGAACAACACAATAGATTAAGCCACATCACCAAAATAATACCTTTATTGATAGGAAACAATGTTCAATTTCCTTGATCTAGGAGGATCTCAGTGGCCACCCACCTATTCCAACTGGCTCACAACAATTTTCTGGCAACTACTATTTTTAACAGTTCTTTGGGTCCCAAACCTCCAGGGCCATTTTGAGGGCCTAAACAATGTTTTTTCACGATCAAGCACCTTAATGACTTCCTAAGGCTCTGAGCCCCTAAATTGAATATCCTCATTGATACCTTCCCAACGAGCTATTGTGCACCCCAAACGAAGATCGAATGCCAAATTTCTGCCCCCGAGAAGTCGATACACCAAACTACCCAAAACGGGGTCAACAAAATTGTTGGATTTTCATCTTCCGGGGTCAGGGTTTTGGATTTTGTTTATGATAAAAAGGCCTTTGGAGCCTCATTGTAACATTCATCTTCTTGTGAATGAGCGTCATCATCACATCTCTTCTCAAAGATAAGCTGCCACAATTATAGCGAGTGTTTCACTCTGTATTTCTACAGTTTTTTACATTTTTCTCATTAATAGAAATTATGTATTACCGTATCTCTATTTTTATGGTTATATATCTGATATATCTCTGTTATATTATTGGATATCTGATATATCTCTGTGCATTTCTTTATTATATCTCCACTCTCATTTCGTGCCGAAAATAATCCGGATCATGCCTCTTCGAGGGGGAAACCTCCAATAGAGTAGAGCTCTATTAAAATAATTCTCAAGACAAAACTTCTCATACCCTCTACTCCTATTTATAATAAATATATCTATCAAAAAGAACCATCTAGAGGAAGATCCTTCTAGAAGCGGGAGCTTCTATTAGGTCTTATTACATTTGACTTATTCTTCCTTATTGTTAGGCCTTATTCATATTGGCCTTTATTGCATGGAATTATATTATTATACCTACGTGAGGGGTTAGGGAGGTTATGTCCCTAACAAATAAAGAGAAATAACCAAAGAGATTGCATATGGTTTCCTCTGCTTTCAAACAAAGAAGACACCCCCATGACCAATGTCCCCTTTGTTTTGGTATATCTCTCAAGTTAGTAATTTGTTTTCCATAACAAGCCATACAAAGCACTTTATTTTCAGTTGGAATTTTTTCTTCCACAAAGAATTACACCACCATTCATTATTCCTATGAATTCCTTTAAAACAGAAAGCTTCAAATGTCGATTTGGCTTGAGCCTCTCCTCCACTATCATCCCACGACCATCTAAACATATTAATTTTTTCATTGAGTTGAATGCCACTATGTTTTAATCCATTAACATAATGATCCCAGAGATGTCTCAGGTTAACTATAATATTCATATCATCCCTTTATTTCCATCTATGACCAGTAACGAGGTCTTCACTTTCTTTTTTCATCTGACAGAGCTTATAGAATCCACCCATTCTTAAATAATTAACCAGTTGTGAAGGTAACTGGAAGAAACAAGTAGATCCCATAATAAGATCTTCTCCCAGTCTAATGTTTTCTCCATTCTCGGGACACCAAGCCATCCATTTTTCAATCACCGACATTGCCTTATAAAAAGCTTTTCAGACCATCGATGCTCCCCTAAAACTTGTATTCTCATGTCACAACCACAATTCCAAATTGAGTGATTTACAATACTTAGTCCTCAGTATCTTCCCCCATAAATTTTCTTTATGTAAGCCTCTCCACAGTGACTTCGAATCCAAGGCTTCATCAAAGCATAATATGTTTTCCAGACCCCAACCTCCATAGTTTTAAGGATAGGATAAAACTTCCCATTTAACCAGGTGAAAAACATGATACTTATTTCTACCCACCCATAGGAAGTGAAATCGTCTTTGTCTGATCCCATTTAGGATAGATTTAGGAATTCTAGTCAAGGAGAGCCAATAGACAGTTATTACATCTAACACAGACTTAGCTAGAACTAGTCTTCCACCCATCGAAAGCCATATGTTGCACCATAGCCCTATTCTTTTATCCACCTTTTTAATAATCCATTTCCAATAAACCACCATATAGTTGTTAGGTTTAAAAAAAAAAACTAGGTATTTAAAACCACAATCCAAGTCATCCATTATAATGCTAAAAATATCTTTCACATTGCGTCTCACATTACTATCAACTTATGCATCAAGAAATAATGACTTCTCTGTATTTACCAACATCTTTGTCGCATTGGAGAAAAACTCAAGGGTTTGTTTAAGTTGAATCCACTCCTCCATCATTCCTTTTCCCATTAAGAGCACATCATCTACCAAGAGTAGATGAGTAACTCTTACGAAATCAAAAATCTTTATGCCTAACTGCAACAAGAAACTCCTTGCCCATTAAATCAAAGAAGTGAGAAAATAACTCCACAGTCCATTCATCCGGGTCCAGACTCTTTCCTTTCACACATTCATCTAAAACTCCTTTGACCTCTTCAATAGAGACATGCCTAGTAACCTTTGAACCTTCTTCCTTTGAAAAAAAATAATGGAAATCTTTGAATTACCTTCAGCTGATCAACAATCAAAGGACTCCTAAGGTTAGAAAAGAAGGACCGAAAAAAGTGCATAGCTTCCTCCAGGAGTCTTCTTTTGCCTACAATTGTTTCCCCATTTGCATTATTAAGCTCCCATATAGTATTGATCATTCTTCTGTAATCCACCATTTTATGAAAGAATTTGGAATTCGTGTCTCCTTCTAAAATCCAATTGACTCTGCTCTTTTGTTTCCAAGTATCATGTTCTATTTGCAAGAGATGTTTTTTTTTCTCATGATGAGTCGACTCAGAGATTTGGCTTCCTGATAAGATGATGGACCTTCTTTAAAAATATTGAAAAGAGAATCAATCTGTGATTCAACTTGAATCAATTATTCCTTCAACTCCTTTTTAGATCTCTCCCACTCAATCACCACTGTCTCTAATAATTTCAACTTTCCAACCAAATATTTCATCGGGGAGTCCTCATCCCCAATTTGAAAGTTGCTCCAACTTCCATGAACTAACTCATTGAATGAATGATCCTTTATCCATACTTCATTGAATTTAAAAGGATATTTACTTCTCTCATTGTCATTAACTAGTTCCAATACCACTGGCATATGAATGAAATCGGTGAATTGACTACCCATGATATAATTTTTTCCATCCCTTCCACTAAGCTCTCTACCACCAAGAATCTATCAATTCTTTTTTCAATTGCATTTCCCCCAATCCTGCCATTCCTCCAGGTGGGAAAAGCCTTCACCGGTTCAATATCAACAAGATCTTCTTCATTTAACATCTCCATAAAAAAGGATGCTAGGGGATCTAATTTTGCTTTAACTCCCCATAATTCTCTTGTAGACAGAGAAAAATTCAAATTGCTAGCTAGAATGAGATTATTGATGTTTAGAATGCCTTTATTTCTCACCAATTCCCAAAAAGGTCTTCTATCAGAGTAAGGCTCGTAGCAGTTAATAAGAGTCAAATTCCTTACATCCCTGCAAGAACCTTCAAGCACGATGCCTGCAGAAGAAACAAATGGGACAAAGATAGAAGAGGCTGGATTCCATGCTAAGAAAAAACCACCAGATTGACCTTCTGCATCGATAACACAAAACTTACAATTCTTAAAGAGAACCCCCAACACCTCTAATGCAGGGCGTCCTATGCTAACTTCATAGTAAGCACCGCAACCGATGCATCTAGTTTTTACCATGCGTAACCGATGCATATAATTTTTATCGTGCGTAACTGATGCTTCCTCTTAAACGCCCCGCATCCAGTGTGTTATAAAAGAAAACAGTAAACAACATGCCCATTCTTTTCGAACATAGAAGCATCGGTGTGTTCCATTTAACGAAGTGCACCACTCAAAATATGAAACATAAATTTAACTCAATGGTGCAACCATTTTAAACAAATGCACCAGTGTCATTAACAGAACCGCACCAGAACATATATTGATTAATTTGTCATAGTTGGGAATTTCCTTTAACGCCCTGTCTCCAGTGGTCTACGCTTCATAAAGCACCGTTAAATAAAGCAGGGGCGCTTCAATAATACGATAGCACTAACACGTTCATAGTATCACATTATACTTCTTAATTTGCAATAAATCAATATAACCAAGCAATACCCATAGTGCCAACAACCGCATCGGTGCATTATATTAGACAACACACCGCTAAGAATCATGTCGGTGCTCTGAAAACTATATCGCACCGGTGTAGTTGGTTAGCGAAAGTACACCATCGTGTTTACTTTCCATAAAAATTGGGACCACATTGCATTTATGTTAACCAAATGCATTGATGTTGTGGGGTGTCTTGGTGGACAACTTATTATCGGTGCTCTCGACAATAGAACAAAATGTTAAAAAAAACTTCAAAGCTCCAATAACACGATATCACCGATGTGTTTATATTAGCACGTCACATCGCTTAAGTTGCTATAAACCAATTTAACCGATAAGTGCACCTAGGTTCAAACAATGCACCGATGGTGTAAAGAGCACATCACTAGGCTAAATTTTCACAAATTATCAAGGTGGTTCATCTTATGGTAATCATTGCTAAGATCCTAGGAAGTGCACTAATTGAGATAAACACATCGATGTGTTCTATTAATTGAATGCACCTCCCAGTTTTTGAAACAATTTTTTTTCTCTGCGATGTGTTAAATAAATACCACGCACTAGTGTTGTGTGCTACAACACATCGAAAAAAATACATAATAATTTACCATATCGGTTTTTTTTATGGGATGCCCTGTTACTGGTGTGTTAAAAAACAAACACATTGGTATCAATTCATACAAAGCTAAAATGGAGCGTCAGTGCGTTAAATTCACCGAAACACACCAGGGAGGTTAAGAGAGTTGCACCAAGGAAAATATTTAAATAATTATCATTGCAACACATCTTTTAAAATGTGACCATTTCAAAGTGTCTAATGCTCAAAGGAACATAGAGTACTGGCGCGTTTCATATAACCAAGCACACCACTTGGTTTATCATTAAAAAATTCTACTACAATGGTGCGTTCCATAGGACTAACTCCCCTAAGTTACACGGTTCATATGTGAAATGAAATTGCGGGTCATTTTGTATGACAACCCTTAACCGATGCACTATATATTACAACACACCACTATAGATATTGGTGCTCGACTAACAATAACACATTGGTGCATTAAATTTAACACACCATTGTTTGGTGCCTTATGTCTGAAATGGAGCACTGACAATGATGCATATGACATAATTAATAACACCGGTTTTGCAAACATAAACTAATTTCAGTTTTTGATAAATACAAATTAGTTATATATGTTTGTGTTTTATATTTTAAATTTGTTATATGTGTGTGTGTGTGTGTGTCCCTAGAAATAATTTTATGTGAATCAGATACGACGATGACACTGAGAGCAGTAATAGTAGGAGAAGCCAGAAGAAAAGCAATTTAATTCACAAACTTCATATGCAAACCTCCACAATTAAACTTTTTGGAGGTTTTTCTTTGCGGAGGAAAAAACATAGGTCAGTCTTTGGTGCCTCTCATAATTTAGCGTATGGAATCGATCCTCTGCCACTTCCTCAGTGCTCTACCTCACATCACCTCCTCTGTGGATCGCTTGACTTTCTCCAACATACCATCCTCGTCATTCCTGTAGCCATAATATGAACTAGCATCAATTTTCTTATAGATTGCATACCTACACCTCCTCTTTTTCTCCTTGAGGGGGCTTATTGAATAGCTCTTTGAGCATGGGGAGGAATTTTGTGGCCCCAAAGTATCTGTAACCAGGGCCCTTGTCAATGACACCAGACACATCGACTTCACTCCCTTCCAATTCCATCATCTTGGCCCCTACTTTGGCATAATTAGGACTACCAAGATCTACGATCAGAGCTTCGCAGTGCTCCTTTTCCCTATTCAATAAGAAAGGACCTTGGTGGATTTCTTAATTATAACACTATGTCAACTTCAAGAAGGACCTAAGATACATGTTGTATATTTAATATAAGTTAAGAATCACATTTGTAAAAACAACCAATGATCCATAAGCTTTGTCAACATGCCTTATCGCTAAATATTAAGCATTGCTTTGGCCTCGACCTACTCCTCCGTGAGATCCTCACCCGTGTACTTACTAAGAAGATCATGTTTCTTCTTCTCCACAACCATGCACTTGATCACTTTCTCATCCAAAAGGGGCACATGGGAAAAAGCCTACTGCTCTCTCTATTGCTTGTTTCCCTTGTCTTGCTCTCCCATTTCTTCTGCCACACCCTCATCTTCTTCGAATAGGACTAGCTTAATGGCAATGAACTCCCTACTCATAATCGTCAACCTAGAATCCCTCTAGATAGACTCGATCTTGTTCCACTCTCTCAATGCTCTGGCCCACATCTCCTCCTTTGTGGGCCACTTGAATTTCTCCAAGATATTGTTCTCATCATTCTTGTCACCATAATAATTTGCGCCAATTCGATTGAAAATCGCATATCTAGACATCCTCTTCTTCTCCTCAAGGGGGTTATGGAATATCTCTTTGACGTTGGGGAGGAATTTCCTAGCGTCACTTGTACAATTGATAGTTGGAAGATGACATGTTACAATCTTCCAAAAAGTTGAGGGTGCAGAAAGATGACATAAGCAAAGCTCCTATCACAAGTGTCATGAGAATTGAAATTTGGCTTCTACAAAGTCAATGGAGTATATGCAAGACTCGGTTTACTACTCTACAACATTTGTCAGTGATTTCATTAAAGTATTGGAGAATATGCCAAAGAACCTTTGTTAGTGTTCTCACTACACATATCCAGCTCCTGATTGGTTTATTTCGATTTAAAAACTTGGCTGAAAAAAATTATATGTCTGAAAGATAAAGTTTTGCATTTATATATATTTTTTATAATGTAATTTAAATTATTATTTAGTTATATGGCAAATTCATTTATGAGATTGCTAATTTAATTAAAATTTATATTTAATGATATGATAAGTTGATTTATGAGATTTTTTTACTTAAGGGATAAATGATCCTATATATCCAACTATTTCACTAATTAATTTAATAATATAAAAACATTTAATTTTTTATATCTGATCAAAGATAACAATTTTATAATTTTATAAAATAATCTAATTTCAAGGTAAGGAGAAACACATGTTTTTAACCATTACACACTCACTTTACAGTAGAATACAACCATTCAAATATATATTAAAAAAATATTCATTTTATTTTTATTATTTATAAAACTAATTAAAATTTAGAAGATTAACCCATATTAGTTTAAATATTTTCTTTATAATTTTAAAATAGTTTTGAGTAACTATCATTTTCCTAATTTTATTTTAAGTTGATAATACTAATTTTATTTTAGTTTGATAATAATAATGTCTTTATGTAGAATGCATTTCACATGAGTTGTTAATAAAGATAGAAGAGAATATGAAAGGTACACTTGGTATAAAATACCACACATTTATTATTTTAAAAACTTTTTAAAATACCACTTGTTAATAAATAAAGTTGTTAATAAAATTTTATTATAATACCACTTGGTTATGAAATAAATATCTTATTATAATTTTATTTTAAGTTGATAATACTAATTTTATTTTAGTTTGATAATAATAATGTCTTTATCTAGGATGCATTTCACATGAGTTGTCAATAAAGATAGAAGAGAATATGAAAGGTACACTTGGTATAAAATACCACACATTTATTATTTTAAAAACTTTTTAAAATTTGTTTATAAATAAAGTTGTTAATAAAGTTTTATTATAATACCACTTGGTTATGAAATAAATATCTTATCGTAATAGAATTTTTCATAGTCTTATTGTAACACGTTCCGAAGTCAACTAAACAAACAAAGCGTTTCAAAATTTAAGAAAATACCTATTTAATTTTTTTATAATGAATACAATGTTTCAGAATAATATAATAATGTTCATGATGATTTTTTTTCCTAGCATGAATCTTAGATTGTGAGTGATCTTCTTTATCTATATAAATTATATAAAGGTAGGTGATAGGTATAACGTAGTTAGTGTATATTTTAAAATTATATTTATGTTTTGGTTAATTATATATTTTAAAATTATATTTAATTTTTTATAATGAATACATTGTTTCATATAATATAATAATGTTCATAATGATTTATCTATAATGAATACATGAATGTTAGAGTGTGGGTGATCTTCTTTATCTATATAAATAAATAAAGGTAAGTGATAGTCATAAAGCCAAAAGGCATGATTGGACATTGAACCAGACCTGGAGAATGGTGAACATCTACAATTTTTTCCTCAAAATGTCAAAAAGCCTTTGAACATCCACATCACTGAACCTTGTGGGGGAATGTATATGAGAATCTTAAACCATATAATATTTGGACGAGTCACAATGTTACAACTATTGCACGCGGCTATCAAATGATTTTTTTTAGTTTTAATGATAATTATGTTGGGATAGTAAGATATCAAAATAAAAATATTAAATTTCAACAAATTAAAAATTTAAATCTATTTAAAAAACAAAATTCTTTAAACATTCAAAAATTTAATAAGCAAAAGAGTCATAAGCTTTATAATGTTTTTTAAAACTAGTAAACTGCATGGTTGATCAATAAGGAGTAAGACTAAAAGATATCTAACTAAAAAGAATATAATGTTTTTCATTTTAATAACAATATTTATTTTAATTGGGGGAGCAATTGAGGTTACAAAAAATTCTTTGTGAAAACAACAAAGAATATAGACTTGGGTTAGTCTCTAGATTTCATATTATTCTCTTTGGAGAATCGATGTTCATTATATTTTTTATGGTCTTGATTACACACATGTCAAAGAATGCAATATGAATGTTAGGATATAATTCACGACAAGTAGTATGTATGTATTTATGTCGGACAAGGCATCTATCTATTTGCAAAAAACTAGGATGTTAGGATATGATTCACTACAAGTAGTATGTATGTATTTATGTTGGATAAGACATTTATCTATTTGCAAAAAAACTAGGTAGCATGTATATGGCCATGATGTTCAAAAATATGTGTTGGGAAATCTAAAAGTTAAAATTAAATTATATGATATTTTGAGGACATATATTCTTAGAGTTTTAGTTATAAGGACATATATTTTGAGGATACAATTGTTATACGGATATATATTGGAATTTGTGGGATTTTCTCTGGTGAATAATCTTGGAACTTTTGTGGTGAAGATTATATGGAACTTCAACACTCTTTTACGATGGATACTATTGGAACTTATGTGGTGAATAATATTGGAACTTCTACAGTGAATAATATTAGAACTTTCGAGTAAATATATCGAGACAAATATATGCTTCTTAACCACGTGGATTCAAACCCTACGTGAACCAGGTACACAAGTTCCTTTTGTAGTTCTGATTTATTTATTTTTTTCCTTTTTTTTCCAACACAATGAGTAATTCACCCTAGATAGAAAAAAATCTCAAGGGGAGACCTAACAAAATAACCCTATAAATTCTATATGAATATACAGAATTAATAGAAAAATGTAGAGAAGAGAGAGAAGCCAAACATAAAATTGAGTTGAAAACAATGTTCCATAACTAATTTAAATCCTTTGAAGACAAGATTTAGATAAATATAGAAAATGGAATTTTGGGGTTGGAGAGTGAGTTGCACAAATTGGAGGCTAGATTACAAGAAATAGAAAAACAAAGTCAAGAAAAAAAAATCAACCCAGGAGGCAGAGGTCATAGAAAATCGTAATCTTAGGGATAAAATTATAGAGATAGAAGAAAAGCTAATTAACAATTTGTCTATACATCGTTTGGAACCTAAGTTGGATACCAAACTCATTAAAGAAGAAATGAACAAGCTCATAGAATTAGACCATGAACATAACAAAAGAGCCTTCAACCTCATATTTTTTGTTGTAAAAGAACAGAAAGATGAGAACACCCTCACAATAGTGAAGGAAGAATTAAATAACAAATCACAAATTGAGACAACTTTCCTCATAGAAGTAAAGACATTGGGAAAAATAATCAAACATAAAGATAGGTTGATCCAGATTAAGGTAAGCTCTATTGACCATAAATATGGTGTACTCAACAAAACTCCAAGCTTAAAAGCGTTAGGAATAATTATCGATGAATACCTCATTCTAGAGGACCAAGTTGAATTAGGGAAGGAAGCTCAAAAGGTGAAAGAAGCTAGGAAGAAAGGGAAATATGCAATCATTCAAAATCAAAAGGATATTATTAGAGATAGAGACAAAAAAGATAACAATAAATAACAATTTGGGACACTCTGGATCCTGTTTTGGAACTGTCGTGGTTTTCCATGGAGTAAAAGGCCTATACTAAGCTGGATATCGAGTGACATTGAAATTATTTTATTGGTTGAAACTTGGGAGTATGAAGAACATAAATCCCCTAATATCAAAAGATTTGTTTCATGGTCCACATGGAACAAGAAGTCCTCTCGTAGAGGGATTGGAGGTATAACATGTTACATAAAAATGAACATCTATCCTCACACCCGACTTCATAAAAAAAATCATCTCAATTAGTACATATGGATGGAGATATTTGATATTAATGCTAAGAAGATTTATATAGCAATATGTTATTTCACACCTATTATGTAACACCCCTTCTCCCAAACCTCTGATTATTCTAAATTAATTATAATTAATGATTTCCATGAAATGGAAAGCAAAGTAATTTTACATTCAATATAATTGAATTGAATTATTTGGCTAGAATATATATATATATATATATATATATATATATGCATATGCATATGCATATATACTTATTTGGTTGTCGACCTCCTGTCTACCTTTGTCCTGGGAGAGAATTCGTAGTGATTGGGTGTCACTTATAGTGAAAGCTAGGTACAATGCACAGTCTCATTGCGCACAATCCATATGTGTGCAAGTTACAAAGGAGTTGGATGATGTGCACAACTTCTATACGCGCAGTCCCTATTTGCGACACTTACAGGGTAATTCAAGGGCATAGTGTGGTCTCTAGTCACTCAGATAGTGCTCAGGTGGTATCTAAGACCACCATTGAGGAAACATGTGTTCCTTTCCAAGCTACCCACTCGATCAAAAGTGGTTAATTAATACCACTGCATGGACAGCCTCCCCAATAACCTATGTGCATGATTGGAAGTGTGTGTTAGCTTATGACTGTTGATCCTAATAGTGACCAACGATCCACGTTGGCCATGTATTAGATCTCATGATGTGTGAAAAACTCTAGTTGGGAAGGGATAATGCATGCCAGGGTGATGTGGCTTACTAGGATAGGTCACATGTCACCATGGGACTGGATGCGAGATAGGTAAAGGACCTTCGTTGATCTTTAGTGTTGTGGTAGGTGTAGGGAAGCATGAACCATTGAATCTAAAGGAGGAGGGATCTCCTTCGTGATCGCATTCAAATGGGATCAATCGGATTTCAAACCCTGGAAGTTTCCCCAACCTCATCTTGTGGCATGTGTTGGTGGTCTGATGCCTGGTGGGAATGGTTCCCATGCGGGGTATCCATTTTCTTTATTATATATATATACAATTTATACGTGAAATGAGAACGAAATCACTTGTGATGTGGAAGCCACATGGGAAGAAAACATGGTTGAGGATGCAACACAACAAAGACCGATTAACCCATAGGTTAGGTGTGGGGCTAGGACAAGCCTCAAACCTTTTGATTGGAACCTTTAAGCCATAGTTGTTAGATCCGAGCACCGAGAGATATCGATCATTAATATTCCCTTAGATAAGCTCACGAGGGAGGTCCCACGTTGGGAGTCCAATGACTAAATTTCCACCATTGATCGTAGTAAAGCGGAGTCAATCAGATCTCGGAACCCTAGATGTTTTCCCAACCTCGAGTTACCATGATGGGTTAGTGGTCTGGTGTTTGGTGGTAGGGTGGTGACCCTTGGTTCCACCCTACCTCCCTCTCATGAATAAAATCCTAAGTCCCTAGACGGGCCTTTAATCACAACCATTGGATCAACGGGGTGACAAACCACAACCATCGATCTATGGCATGAGTTCAGGAAGGAGTTGAAGCTGGGGTTACGGAGGTGAAACTTGTAACCATTTAAGTCGCAAAAGGAGTGAGATGTGGCCCACCGAGAGCTAAGATCGTTGGGAAGTGCAATCAATTAGAATCACTGGATCTAGGGTTCAACAAATATGGCCCATACATATTTACATATATATTCCATAGAGGTTAACCCTGTAATTATGTTGATTAAGCTTCACTTAACCACAAGAATTAATTTAATTAATCATATCGTAATCCCCAGATCAGGATTACTCAAAGTGATACCACAATAGAAAAGTCTCGGTATCCCGACATCCAATATAACGTCTTGTTCGATGGCTGATCCATGTGTCAAGCTAATATTGGGACCTGTACCTAAGTGTTTGTTGTTAAGTAAACCCATGAGAGATCTCATCCACATATCTCATAGTACAAGTCAGGGGTCGTAACCCTGTAGTGAACTTAATTAGAGATGTCATAATCACAGGATTAGTTTGGCTAACTATCTCGTAATCCCCGACACCATGAATTCTTAAATCTTAGACCTTGGGATAGGCCCAATATTCAGTGCCCAGTGGTGACATGGCACGTGACAAGTGGACCACATGCCCTTACGACCATTGACCATGTGTCACTCAGAGGAGGTGCCACGTGTCACACTGATTTGGCATATTTGGACAAGGATCTGTAAGGTAAATGGGTGCCACTTGTCAAGTTATAGGATGCCACATGGCAGTCAGCGGCAGAGACACATGTCTTAAAAAGAGGCTGATGGTGGTCTAGGAATGTGTTTGTTGTGCCAGCTAGATCCGTGTCGAGTTTGGAGGTGTGCAGTGGTAGATTTGGGTCACCAGGGGGGTCGGTATCTGACATCCGCTGACTACGTATTATGATCTCGGTGGACGACATGTAGTGGAACACGATGGGACCACATGTCTAAGGCACCATGTCATACCAGATTAGGTGTTGAGGATAGGGTATTACACATGTCTTTCCGATGGTCGATGGTTTGACAATGCGATGTGATGATGGATGACGACACCTAACCAATGCCCAATGGGCAAGTGACACCATATTATAGGGTACCATACCTTAGGAACTAGCTCATGTCAGATTGGGTCTATTGAAGGATAGGTAAAGCAAGAATGGTTGAGGTTCTAGGACTCGATAAGCCGAGGATCTGGTGGATTACATGGCAAGCGCCATGACAATATCCACACCAAATTCCATATCCACAGAAGAGGATGACATGGCATGACATGGTAGTGCCACGTCAGATGGATATGAGTAATATGGAGCCATGTGGATGCCTCATGGAATTATAATGGAAGAAGACTCAAAAACTTTAAGAAGCCATAACTTTCAATCTAGAACTCAGTTTTCGACAAACTTATAGTCGCTGGAAAACTCTCGCTGATCAGAAGATGATGGTGTACTTTTGAAGAGGATTTGAGGTGGTCGAGGAAAAGTGAAAATTTAATACCCCATCCTTTAAAGGGTAATTAGGGGGTTTGGTGTGTTACATATTAACTCTACTTTTTATATAAAAAAAACAATCTAAATAAGAATTGTCCCTACAAAAGCTTTGATCAAGATATCTACAATATGAAAATTGAAGGTAGTATCCTCTAGTTCGGAGACTTTAATGCTAGAACTACATCCAATCAAGCTATTGTTTTAAGTAATGACTCCAACCCTAATCCTCTTTGGATAGATAAGGACCTTGTTTTAGATAATAGTTGCAAAAGAAACTTTAAAGACTTGATCGAGAATTTGTTTGGTACTGAGTTACTAAAGCTTTGTAGTTCTCAAGATTTAATAATTTTCAATGGTTTAAAGAAGTGGCCAAATTCTAATAGGATTACTTGTATCCATGGGTTGGGTAGTAGTGTTGTTGATTATATAATATCAGATATCCCCTTACACAATCACGAACTTGACTCGGATCATAGACCTCTAACCCTAACTCTTAACTTTACCATTCACAAAAGCTAAGTTGGGGAGAACTTTGACAACCAACGACACTTGCTTTTTGAAAAACATAAAGTCGATCTCTTCTTAAAAGAATTGAGCAATTCTTTAAAACTCATATCGTATCAGAACAATATTGAAAGTGACTATTATAATTTTACAACCCTCTCTACTTTAATTAACAATTTCTCTATTGAGGTGTTATGTAAAAAGAAAAATAATACAACAAACCCTTGGTATGATAATAAATGTAAAATTGATAGAAAATCCATTAGGTATGCTTCCAATGCATCTTTAAAATCTGATAAGATAAATAGATACAACACATTATTAAACATAAATATAAAAGACTATATAAATAAAAAGAAAGAGAATCTTTTGCACCTATTTAAGATAGATCTAAAGAAATTATGGAGGCAAATTCTAACTTGTAAAACTAAAGAAAATAATAAGATTCCCTTAAAGGATTGGAATTTCTATAGGTTAAAAATCAGTATGCATCCCCTAATGTCAAGCAGAACATTGCAAATATCTCTACAAAGGATGAAGTGTTTTCTATAGAAGACATTAATTTTGGAGGTAAGCAACTCTCAAAAGGAAACACTGAGGACATTGAAGGTTACCAAGATGAAATATTAAAAATTAGAGGACTTATCCCCATCCCTCAAATACATAAGCTCTTAAATTTATCTATCCAACAAGGATTACCAAAACCTTGAACTCAAAGCCTCATTGTATCTATTTTTAAAAGTAGGGATAAAAACAATCCCTCTATTTATAGGACCATTATGATCAACCCCATTTTAGCTAAGCTATACAAAAGTATTTTGGAAAAAAAGATTAGTACGTGGCTAGAAATCCATGGAAAAAGAGCTAGATGCCAGGTTGATTTTTGAGGCCACCATTCCACTGTGGATCACCTTGTTACATTTACGATCACTACATAGGAGTGTTGTAATGATAAAATTGATCTTCTTTGTTGTTTCGTTGATTTCATAAAATATTTTGACATTGTTCCCAGGAGTAATCCTTCGTGACCAGATCCTCACTGAGAAAAAGTCCTTCTCCGCTTTGATCAATGCGTGATCAATGTATCTTCCTCCTTGACCCTAGCCTTGATTTTATAAGATTGAGTTATAATCTATTTATAATCTCCAAAGTGATTGAAAATTGAGATTACTTCTCACCTCACTTGAGATTACATGCTAATTACTTTTAACATTTTTCTTAAATAAATCAACTAATTAAATAATTTATTAATAAAATCACTTTACTTTAATAATTCCTTTAACTAAAGTAAATTTACCAAGATAGAAGTCTTTGGATGACTTCTGCATGCTAGACACCAAGAATATGCGAAAATACCTATCTGATGCTACATGCATCAACACTCCCTCAGTGAGGAATGTATTTCTCGAAGTGCCACCTGGAACCGGTTCTCCCTTTGACCTTGCCACAATGTCACACACATCATCCTCCTCACTGACATCCCTCCAATCATATTGATTAGTTTCTCCTTGAATACTAGAAGTCGTGAAATTGATGATGCTATGTATTAATGCCATGAAGTTTACAAACTTCGTCGAAGTCCTGCTCGCCCTCAATGCTCCTAGAAGCCTCACCAACATCCTTCAATGTATGTAATAGCCACGTGGGTCTCCTAACAAGATTGGAAGGGGATAACTCCCTCTTCCCAACTGAAGGTTTACTTTTGTTGAAACCCTTTTGTGCTTTTTGCTTTCCCCTCCTTGTTCTATCTTCCCACTTCTTTACACCCTTTCTTCCCCCCCTTCTATATTTTCCCTTTTTCCCATTTCCTATTTATCCCTTCTTTTTCCCTTTCTTGGTGATTGTACTTAGCCACTGTCATGTTCGCGGACCCTCAGACCTGCAGATTGTCACACTTGTATTCTCTTTCATTCACCTATGCATAATTCCACTTCAGTACTTCGAATTTTCTTTAATACACGGGTACGCAGACTCAAATATTTTCCTGACCTTTCGACAACTGTCACATTGCACTTCAAATTTCGTGTTCTAAATTTCGACCATCACTTAACTTTTATTATCATCGCGGATGTCGGGTTCCCAAATGTCCCATTCTTCTTATATTCGCTAGTCCGATCAAACACCTTCCATACTTATTTTATTTGGATCACTTATCCAACCGTGGGTTGGCAGGTTCATGAAAATTTCATATTTATCTTCTCTTATCTTTTTCCCCACCATTACGTTGCTTTTCCCAATGCACAATAAATGTTATTTGTTATAAAAACATGATCGCGAAGCAATACGATACAACAAATGAGAAATAAAACACATAAGATACACAATACAATAGAGACACATATATACATGGTTCACCTAGTGTGGGCTACGTCCACCAGAGAAATTTCCAGGTCCTTCCTTTATTATTATCCATCAAAATTAAGGGATACAACCTGCAACACACCCATTGTAAATTCCTCTTCTTTCTCTCATAGTCTCCTCTCTCAGAATACAATATTTTTGATATTACACAGTCACAATACAATTCCCTCATAAAAGAGGGTTTTCTTCTAGGTCAAAAAACCCTAAGAATATCTTCTAGCATCATATCTTCAACCTTATAATGAATGGTCTAGATTGACTATGAAATCACAATATTTTACAAGGCATTTTTTCCCAAATTTCTCTTCGGGGGTGCTGCCCCCGAATCCCCCTCCAGGGGGGATACAAAAATTGTCGTTTTCCCCCCTGGACCCCCCCGGTGACAATTTTGGGGGGGAAATCCTCCCCACACCCCCCTGTTAGGGAATGGGGTCCAAGCATGATTGAAACAAACCTCTGAATCAGGAAGATAATTAGGCTCCACAACCAAAAATCTCCCACTTGGAGATTGATCACAACAACTCCATTGTTGTTGTACCTGCTCGACTATACTCCACCTTGGACCTGGAAATTTTTTCATCTTCACCTTCATGCTTGAAGGCCAACTGAAACTGAGCAAGAAATCAGTTTCTCCCTAGTTACTCCCTTTGTTAACATGTCTGCATGATTATGGATAGTATGTAGCTTTTCCAACATCAAATGTCCATATGCCAAGATAGATTGTATGAAATGGTACCTGAGTTGTATATGCTTAGTATTTGAATGGAAGGTTGAGTTCTTTGCAAGATGAATGGTACTCTCACTGTCATAGTACAATCTGTTATTCTCCTACTTCTTTCCCAATTCCTCCATAAACCTTTGTAACCAAATCATTTCTTTACTAGCCTCTGTAGTAGCAACATACTCTACTTCTGTTGTTGAAAGTGCAACAACCTTTTGAAGTTTTGAAATCCAACTTACAGATGTTCCACCTACGATAAAAACATACCCCACGGTGCTCCTCCTACTATCTTTATCACCTGCCATATCTGAATCAATATATCCCTATAGAACAATGTCTAAACCTCCAAAACATAATGCATGAGTGGAAGTACCTTTCAAATACATAAGAATCCACTTTACTGCCTCCCAATTTTCTTTACTTTCATTTATCATATACTTGCTCACAACTCCCACTGCATGTGCAATATCTAGTCTTTTGCAAACCATCACATACATTAAGCTTCTAACTGTTGATGAATAAGGGACCCTGGACATGTATTATATCTCATCTTGTGTCTTGCGACACATTTCCTTAGTTAATTTAAAATGGTTTTCCAAAGGTGTACTAACTAGTTTTGTATTATGCATTATAAACCTCTCCAACACCTTCTCTATGTATTCACCCAAAGACAATGTCAATTTGATATTTTTCTTGTCTCTTGTTATTCTCATACCAAGGATTTTCTTTGCAGTACCCAAATCCTTCATCGCAAATGAATTAACTAATTTCTTCTTGAGAACATTTATATCCTGCATATTAGACCCTGCAACATACATGTCATCTACATATAATAGAAAGATAATATAGCTTCAATTTTCTATCCTTTTAAAATAAACATAGTGATCATAATGACATCTACTATAACCTTGTTCTATCATAAACCTTTCAAACTTCAAATACCACTACCTTGGAGATTGCTTTAGGCTATACAAGCTCTTTTTCAACCTACATACCAAATTTTCCTTCCCTTTGACCGCATACCCCTGTGGTTGCTACATATAAATATCTTCATCCAAATCCCCATGGAGAAAAGTTGTTTTTACATCTAACTGTTCAAGATGTAAATCTTCTATTGCCAAAAGAATTAAAATAGTCCTAATTGAAGTCATTTTAGCAACAGGAGAAATTGTTTCATCAAAATATATATACCTTTCTTTTGTGCAAACCCCTTTACAACAATTTTAGCTTTGTACCTCTTTTTGCCTCCATCTTCTTCCTTCAACATGTAAACCCATTTATTCTGCAATGCTATTTTTTCTGCAGGCAAATGAACCAAGTCCCAAGTCTGGTTATTTACCAAGGAATCCATTTCCTCTTTCATGCCTTGCTCCCACTTCCTTTTAGTGTCTACCTACATTGCCTCTTCATAACTTTTTGGTTCACCAGAATCAGTCAAAAATAAATAGTATAATGAAGGAGAGTATCGTTCAAGGGGTCTACTTAACCTAGTAGATCTTCTAGTAACACTTGCAGGAGTTTGAGGTACCTGTTGCTCCTGTTTTTTTACATTTCTATTTTCTCGTACCTTTGGATTTATTTTTTCATTGATCTCATCAAGCACTGTGTATTCTAATTTTTCTTCTTCCTATTTCCTTCCCTGCAACTGATCTTTACACATGACCTTCTCATTGAATATGACATCTCTACTCCTAATGATTTTGTGATTTTCATAATCCCATAAGCGATAACCAAAATCATTAACACCATATCCAATAAAGCTACACTTCCTGGATTTTGCTTCAAACTTTGTTCTATTTTCTTTATCAATATGGACAAATGCTTCACAATAGAAAGTCTTCATAAATGAATAGTTTACCTTTTTACATGTCCATGCCTCCTCTGGAATTCCACCATCCAAATAAATTGAAGTTCCTTTGTTTATCAAGTAAACAACAATATCTACAACATCTACCCAAAACTGTAAGGGCAACCCTGCATGCAATCTCATACTCCTTGCATGCTCCATGATTGTCATGTTCATCCTTTTTGACACACCATTTTCTTGTGGTGTTCCTGGAACTTTTTTCTCTCTTCTTTTCTTTTCCGACTCTGAGAAATCTGACTCTCTTCCTTTTTTCCATAAACACAATGCTCACATAAATCCAAATAAATTTGTTTAAGATTTGGAAAAAAATTTCTTTTGTGAAGTATCTACATCCCCTTCTCACTCATGTGTCCAAGCCTATGATTCCACAGTGTTGTATCCACTCCTGTAGAGGCTAAAGAGTTAGAAGAATTAGTATTACCCGTACATAAATACAATGCACCTACCTTCTCTCCTGTTTCTATCACCAGTGATCCTTTGGTGACCTTCCACGCCTTATTTGTAAATATAGATATAAAACCTTCACTTGCCAACTTCCCTGTTGAAATTATACTTTTCAATAATCATTTGTTTCCATTCTTTTGCTTTATTTGTACCTTACCCAGTCCAACAATTTTGCATGATGCATCATCACCCAAATGAACCTGTATAGAATCACCTTGAACATACTCTAGAAAATGTTTCCTATGGGGTGTGGCATGAAATGAAGACCTTGAATCTACTACCCAAGACTTAGAAATACTATCTACAGAAAGAATCAAAGAATCTTGTAACACATCACCTATTACATTTGATTCTTGATTTTTCACTTGTTGTCCATCTCTTTGTTTCTTTGTAGCTCTGCAGTCTTTCTTAAGATGTCCTTTCTTCCCACAATTCCAACACTCTATCTTTTCCATTCTGGATTTGGATCTACTCTTCCTAGAATTCCCATGGTTCGTTGAGCCCTTTCTGTTCGACAACACAAGTATTCCAATAGAGGACGAACACCTTCAGTAACCAATCACAAAACCAAATAAAAGATCAACACACCGATGTTTTGACGTGGTAAAACCCCTATGGGGAAAAATCCACGACCCCAACCAACACGACCACTTGGAGTAGTTTATTAATGCAAAATAAAAAGATTACATAGATATTTTACAAGAGAGTTTCTCACAATCGATCATCGGAAAATGACCCTCCATGCTCTTTAAATAGAGATCATGGACCAATCGGGTGGTAAGCCATTGATCAATGGCCATTAAGATTGAGGATAATATGAACCGTCAGATCACTCAATGTCGGGAACATATTGTGACTGTCGAATTTCCTAACTACAAATGCATACTAAATAAATACACTAAGAAACACACTTTTACCTAATGACACATTAGACCAATTAGATGTTAAGTAACTCCTAAGTGTCTAAATATCCTAACATCCCCCCTTAAGAACAACTTGGGACAAGATTGAAGGATTTAAAATAGTGACACAATAGGATAAGGAAGGAGGCATTAGAGACTATACCCCCTTAATGACAACTTCTTGAACTCCTAACATAGATCAAAGTTTGGAAAACTTCACTTCTATAAGAGACTTTGCGAAAATGTATACAACTTGATGTTCTGTAGGGAAAAAGAGCACTTAAATAATTTGATCATGAATGAGATTTTTGATGAAGTGCATGTGTAGCTCAATGTTCTTGCTGCGCTAATGTTGAACCAAGTCTTTGGCGAGCTTGATGGCACTCTAATTGTTACACCAAATGATGGTCGGATGCTGCTGCTAGAATCCAAACTCTGAAAGGATCTGTTGAAGCCACAAGGCTTCTTGGTTTTCATTTACTGTTGCTCGGTACTCTGCTTCTACTAAAGAAAGTGCAATATCCCATTGTTTCTTACAGGCCCAAGTGACAGGTCTTGAACCAAGGCTGAAAACATAACCTATCGTAGACTTCCAATCATCACTTAAATAACTTGATCATGAATGATCTTTCTGATGAAGTGCATGTGTAGCTCGATGTTCTTGATGTGATGATGTTGAACCAAGTCTTTGGCGAGCTTGATCACACTCTAATTGTCACACCAAACGATGGTCGGATGCTGCTGCTAGAATCCAAACTCTGAAAGGATCTGTTGAAGCCACAAGGCTTCCTGATTTGCATTTACCATTGCTCGATACTCTTCTTCTGCTGAAGAAAGTGAAATAGCCCATTGTTTCTTATAGGCCCAAGTGACAGGTCTTGAACCAAGGATGAAAACATAACCTGTCATAGATTTCTGATCATCAAGGTCGTCAGCCCAATTTGAATCAGTGAAACCAACCAATAAAGGAGTCCCCCCTGAACTGTAATGTATCCCAAATTGAACTGTACCATGGACATAACGAAGTATCCTTTTAGCTGATTTCCAATGGATTTCATGGGGTGTTTTCATATACCGGGCAACAATACCAACAACAAAGAAAAGATCAGGACGAGTATGAATAAAGCATAAGAGGTTACCAACTAACTAATGGTACAGGGTGGCATCAAATTCGAGAGAAGTATAGGTGGTAGTAAGCTTGACTCCAGAATGGAAGGGAGAGGGGTTGGTTTACAATCATCCATGTGAAAGCGACGAAGAAGATCACAAGCATACTTATACTAGGAAAGAAAAATTCCTTCATTGGTTTGCAAAACTTGGAGGCCAAGGAAAGAGTGCAAAAAAACTAAGTCTGTCATTTCAAATCTCTTCTTAAGGTTGTTTTTCACATGGTTTAAAATTTTTGAGTCACTACTAGTAAGGATAAGGTCATCAACATAAAGGAAAAGGATTATGAGATGGCTTCCTACTTTCTTGGTATAGACATTAGGATCAGAATGGCATCTAGAGAATCCAGTGTCAATAAGAAATTTGTCCATTTTTCCATACCAAGCTCGGGGAGCTTGCTTTAGACCATAAAGAGATTTCTTAAGGTGACAAATAAGGCTAGAGTCATTCTGGAAATAGGCAGGATGTTGTTCCATGTAGATTTCTTCTTTCAAATCTCCGTGCAAGAAGGCGGATTTAACATGCATTTGATGGACCTCCCATTTATGTGAGTTAACAAGGGCAAGAACAAGGAGGATGGAATTCATTTTGGCTAGAGGGGAAAATGTTTCATTATAGTCAATTCCTTCAACTTGGGAAAATACTTTGGCAACTAACCGAGCTTTATGTCTTTCAACACTTCCATCTGATGCATACTTAGTTCTGTAGACCCATTTACATCTGACAAGTTTTCTTCCTTTTAGAAGATGTAAAAGATCCCAAGTATCATTGGCCATTAAAGAATGATACTCTTCATTCATTGTTGTATCCCAATATGGATGACCTGAAGCTTCTACAAATGTCTTTGTATCATGAGTCTCTGAAACTTGAGCCAAAAGAGAAGAGGCTTATTGGAACTATGAATGTGTCCGACGTTGATCTGAAGGATCAGCGACAAGATCATCAGTTGCTTCTCGTGTTGAATGGACCCATCTAGGAAGTGGTGGAGCTGGTGCTAGTTCAGGTTCAAAGGGCTCATCTGGATGAAGGTGAGAAGGTGGGGGTGGATTGTCATCCTCACTGTCATCATCTGAAGAAGAAACCAGAATAGGAACAAAAGAATGAACAAACACCAAATGTGGATCGTAGGCCAAAGAAGCCCAATCGCCAAATAAGGCTCGCAGGCCAAGAGATTTTCATCAAATTCAACATCTCTTATAATAATAATTTCATTACAATGTGGTTTAAGAAGTCTATAACCTTTGACATCTTCAGAATAACCAACACTTCTCACTTTTAGGCTGCAATACTTTCCTTTTCACATCAGGAATGTGAGCCCATGCTATACTTCCAAATACACGAAAGTTACTTACATCTGGTTTAATTTTAGTCCAAGCTTCTTCCAGTGTTATATTTTTAAGAGCCTTTGTGGGAGTGCAATTTACTATGTAATTTGCATAGTTGATTACTTTCACCGAATGCTTTAGACTTAATCTCTTAGATTGGATCATACAATTAGCCATTTCTTTTAATGTGCGTTTCTTTCTCTTATCAACACCATTTTGTTGTGGTGTATATGGAACAATGTGTTTCATTTGGATGGCCTATGTAGTGTTGTAGAAAATTATTTTTCACATATTCTCCTCCATTATCTATTCTTAACTTTTGAATTTGATGTCCAGATTGTTTTTCTACAAGGGCCTTGTAGGCCAAAAACTTGTCAAAAACTTCACTCTTAAGTTTTAAGAAGTAAACCCAAGTACGTATGGAAAAGTCATCAATGAAATTTAAGACATACTTGCACCTAGAAAAAGAAGGAGAAGAAAGTGGACCACATGAATCATGGTGAACAAGCTGCAAAGGGCCCGAGGCGCGCCAAGAGGCACATTTTTCAAAACTGTCCCGATGATGTTTTCCAAGAACACAACCGATACAAACACCATCTCTGCATGAAACAAGAGGAAGACCAGTCACCATCTGTTGATTACATAGTTGTTGCAATGAGAGATAGTTTATATGATCAAACCGCTCATGCCAAAGTTCTCTCAAGTCATCGCTATGAGCAACAAAAACTGATGAAAAAGATGATGACCCAATGCTGTCAAACTTGTACAACCTGGTAATATCATCAACAATTCCAGTTCCAAGAACATACTTAGGATATTTTAGATCCTTGATTACAACTTGGTGAGATGAAAACTCTACAATTTACCTTCACCTATATGAGTGATTTGATATACTGATAGAAGGTTACAATAAATACTTGGAACACATAATACACCATTGAAATGACCGTTTTCTACTTGAACTGTTCTAAATCCTTCAACAGTAAGAGATCTATCATCACCAACAAATATTTTCTTGGTGTTACATTCATTTAGAGAAGAAAATATGTCTCTATCCTTATCCATATGATAAGATGCTCCAGAATCAATAATCCACTAATTAGAAGAAGAAGTAGAGGTTGAATTGAAGGAGAAACCAGAAGCAGAAAGTGCATGTCCATGAGAAGAAGAAGAAGAACTAGAATCAATATCGATGTTGTTCTTCTTCATCGCTGCTTCTAAAGCTACCATCTTTTTGAAACATTTGGACTCATCATGACCATATTTATCACAAAAGTTGCAATGTCTGTTAGTCTTCTTACTTTTATATTTTTCTCCTTTGTCAGCATTAGGAGCTGAAGTTGTCTGAGTGGGTTTGGGACCCTTATATTTCTTGTTGTTGTGGAGAGGATGTTTCTTCTTGGGATTCTATTGTTTATCTTTCTGATGGATGACTAGGTCTTTGTTGGAGGTACCTACAGTGCTGGTCACTCCAAGTTGTGCAAGCTTATCTTGCTCTCTAATCAAAGCATCACAAAAGTTCTCAAGACTGGGTTTTTTATAAGCTGTCCCTATAGCCTCTTGCATGGCCTAAAAGGTAGATACAAACAAAGAATATGCACTACCTAGCTTAGAAAGAATAAGATAGATGTAACGATCTTCTTCTGTTTTTATCTTACATTCTTCACATAAAGTTCTGAGTGTTTTAAACTTAGATAGATAGTCTTCAATGCAAGAAAAATCATTTGGATTTAAATTTAGTACTTGATTTTCTTGGATCGAATAATATTGTGTTTACCAAACATAGATTCAATATTTTCCCAAGATTCTTTGGGTTTATCAATTGATTGAAGGTCGAACCTTACATCAGGAGAGATCGACATTCCGATTAATCCACGTGCTTCATCATTCCTATTATCCCATTTGACTTTCTTATCAGCATCAGTGGGTGTTGTTTCCTTTCCCAAGGTAATCTGGTACAAGCCTTTACTTCTTAATAAATCCTCCATATGGTATTTCCATTAGAGGTAGTTGGTGTTGGTAAGAAAGAGATTAATTGTAGAATCCATATTAAATATGCAGATAATATGGATTTAAAAACTGAAATTGATGATCTGTATGGAAATATCTCAAAAAATTAGGCGGTTTTAAAAAAAATGGCATTGAAAGCGAACTTTGGATGTGAGGGTTATACCATTTAAAAAAAAGGCATAAATGATAACCAACGGACTACGGGGTGGTGTAAGTTGCGTTATGAAGTGACCCACTTTTATAAAGAGAAGTGGGGATCACTTTTACAATGAAGTTACTTGATAAAAGAAAATCTGTATGCAAAACAAATAACTCTAAAATAAAACATTAAAGCTACTTATAGTGATTCACTTTTATACTTGAAGTGAAATACACTTTACAATTTGAACATGAACTTTTTCAAAAAAGGTAACAAAAAGAGAGACTTGAATCAAGACCTCTTACTTAATAAGGCAAATTTGAACCAAATGGTCTAGCAAAACATATTGTATTGTTTAGAAAGAGGATTGGGGGTGTTGTTGGTATTGGTGTTGTTGTTGTGGAAGACAACCTTGGAGAGCATGCTAAAAAAAAGCTATTTTCACACAAGAAAAACATTTTTCTTCTCGATGACAACAAGTGTTAGATCTCAGTTAACTTACCCGGAAGATGCACATTTTCCTATATGTTTCTGATTTTCCAAGATCGTGTAGGGAATAGGGAAAAGATCATACGCAGATCTAGAAGAGTAGCAACCCAGAAATAAATAATATAAAACCAAAATAATACTTTGCAAAAATTTAAAAAAAATGTGTATTCATGCTTTATACCTCCGGATCTAACTAAAATGGTCGTATCTTGGTAAAACATAAACCTTTTCGAGTGAAATGAAAGTGTTCCTGACTGAAAAAAGCGCTATGGACACAATGGAATAGTCCTCTCAGGCCAGAAATGTACAAAAATGACAGAAAATGGAGATGATGCAACTCGGCTTCACGATCTCGATCTACAACAAGCGCGGGTCTTCAAATAGGCTCTGATACCATGTTTGACAACACATGTATTCAAAAAAAGGATGAACAACTTAAGTAACCACTCACACAACCAGGTCAAAGATCAACTTACTGATGTTTTGATGTGGTAAAATACCTACGAGGAAACATCCACACCCGCAGTCAATGCGTCCACTTGGAGCAGTTTATTAATGCAAAAGAAAAGGATTACAAAGAGATTTTACAAGAGAGTTTCTCATAATCGATCATCGAAAAATGACCCTACATGATCTCTAAATAGATATCATGGAAAAATAAGGTGTTAAGCCACACATCAATGGCCATTAAGATAGAGGAGAATATGAACCGTCAAATCACTCTATGTCGGGAACATATTGTGACCGTCGGATTTCCTAACTACAAATGCATACTAAAGAAACACACTTTTACCTAATGACACATTAGAAAAAGTAGATATTAACTAAAACCTAAGTTTATAAATATCCTAACACTTTCCTCTATCCTTTTGTCATTCCCTGTTCTCCACAGTCAACACATTACCTGATGTCTCACCCGTGTTTTTCTATTGAATTTCCTTGCTAAGGATAACACTAACAACATCATCAAATTTTAGAGTGTTTGAATGATCCAAAATATATTTGCAGAACAAAAGGAATACATATTATTATCAAAATATTCTTAAAACAGAATAACAGATATACATTAAAATTGGTTTCTATTCTATAAGGAAATAAGCTGAAACTGTAAAATGCAGCAAAAACAAGCTTGCTAGAATGGTGGCGACTTATCTCTGAGAAGAGATGTGACAGATGCACTCCTTCACAAGAATATGATTACAATGAGGCTCTAAAGGACGTTTTACAATAAACAGGAATGTCAAAAACCCTAGACATCCAAAAAACCTAACCCTAGGAGATGAAGCACCAAAAGTCATGTGGGCCCTGTTTGGGTAAGTTAGTACATCAACTTCCCGTGGTCATAACTTTTTCATACGATCTCCATTTTAGGCACACGATAGCCCATTGGGAAGGTCTATGTGATCCCCATTTTAGGTGCATGATAACCCTAAATATTTTTGTTTAGAGCCTCAAAATGGCCCTATAAGTCAGGGACCCAAAAACTAGGGAAAAATTGCCAAACTGGGAAACTTCCAAAATGAGCCAGTTGGAATAGTTGGGAGGCCACTGAAATCCATATGGATCAATTCTCCCCCCTTAGTAAGAAATGGTATCCATTGCCTTGATTTCCTCCATCAGATGAGGAAATTTCTGATGAATTTGGCCCCAGGTGAGCCACTTGCCTTGGTGCAGGAGATGCCCTGCTTTGACAACTTGATAAAGATGGATCCTTTGCTAGCAAGTGCCCTTGATATGTTTTTCCACAATATGATCATTGGATGCCTATTGTATGCATTAAGGGTTGAGCTCTGTGTTGATTAAGGTTGGTTGTCATTGATGTCAACCCTTGAAGAAAGACCTGTAGCACAAAGGTTTGGGTAATGGACCCAATAGTGTTTGATGTAAATATGACTCATTATTGTTTTCTCATGGTTGATAAGAAGTAAATATGGATGAATTCCAAAGTGGTCCCCTTATGGTGAAATCCCTCACGGGAAGACGCTTTGTGGAGTAAGAGAACCCATACTTAATTGTGGAATAATGAGATGAAGAAAAGTGAATTTGTCAGGGAAAATATCCTATATGGATAGTTCTTGTCATCTCATTTTTGGTGGTATGTGTAACGCCACATAATTCCTCATGGTGAGAGAGTTATGGCCATGAGAAGTTAAAGACCCTAGGTTTGGGTAATGGACCCAAGTTTGTTTGATGGGTAACGGTATGAGTCATGATATATTTTCAGATAATACTATTCTATATGGATAGTACATGTCATTCCATTTTTGGTGGTATGTAGAATGTCACATAACTCCTCACGGTTTGAGAGTTATGGCCTTACGAAGTTGGA